>PVIW01005249.1:0-110847 GCA_004026585.1 Noctilio leporinus | reverse complement strand
ACCACTGAAGGCCTATTCACTGTATTCATATATTTGGTTCTGTTTTGCTTGTTGTTAGTTTTGTTCATTATTGTCCTGTAATGGGTGAGATCATATGATATTTGTCCTTCACTGACTGGCTTATTTCACTAAGCATAATACTCTCCAGTTCCATCCATGTTGTTGCAAAGGGTACAAGTTCCTTCTTTCTTTCTGCTGTGTAGTATTCTCCTGTGTAAATGTACCAAAGTTTTTTGATCCAATCATCCACTGATGGGCACTTAGACTGTTTCTAGCACTTGGCTATTGTAAATAGTGCTGCTATGAACATAGGTGTACATAGGTTCTTATGAATTGGTGTTTCAGGATTCTTTGGGTATAGTCCAAATAGTGGAATCACTGGATCAAAAGGCAGTTTCATTTTTAGTTTTTTTAAGGAAACCCCATACTGTTTTCCACAGTGGCTGTACCAGCCTACATTCCCACCAACAGTGTATGAGGGTTCCCTTTGCCCCACATCCTCGCCAACACTTGTTTGTTGATTTGTTGATGATTGCCATTCTGACAGGTGTGAGGTATCATTGGCAATTATGTTTTCTCATACAGTTGGTTCCCTTTGAATTTTGCTGACATTTTCTTTAGCTGAACAGAAACTTTTCAATTTGATATAGTCCCATTTGTTGATTTGTTCTTTTATTTCCTTTGCCCTTGGTGAAGTATCAGTAAACATATTTTGGTGTAGGATATAAAAAATTTTACTGCCTATATTTTTCTCCAGGACCTTTATGGTGGCACTGCTTATGTTTAAATCCTATACCCATCTTGAGTTTATTCTGGTGTATGGTGTAAGTTGGTGGTCTAGTTTTATCTTTTTGCATGTTGCTGTCCAGTTCTCCCAACACCATTTGTTGAAGAGACTGTTTTCACTCCATTTGATGTTCCTTTCCCCTTTGTCAAATATTAGTTAACCATAGAGTCCTGGGTTAATTTCTGGGCTGCTCACTTTTTCTGACAGGCTTGTGGTTTAATTCCAAGATGAAGCAAGCTGCCAATGACTGGGGATTCTCCTGGTGTAAATGATTCCAGAACCCTTGGAGGTCTGGCCTGGTCTTGGGTTGATGCACCTGTGGGACATTTTTCTCTCCTTTCCTTACCATCCCATATTCTCACTCGTGTTGTTATCAGACCCACCAGCTCTTCTGAGGTGTCATTTGCCATGATAGTGGCTTAAATTCACTTATGTGACTCAAAAATTAAGTCATGTTCCAGGCAGCTTTGCATAAGCTACTGTTCTTGGCTTGAATCCTTGGGCAAAGTTGAGGTCAGGATTGCATTGCTCAAGATTAACTGGGATGGTCTGAAATGCTTTTGACATGTTGGGGTGGGTGGGGAGGAAAAGAAAAAGGGGAGAAGCAGGGTTGGGTGGAGGGTTGGCAGTGAGAGAGGAGGAGAGAGTTGGGGTAGTTGATGGGGAGAAAGGAGTGAAGAGCCAGAGAATGGAGATGGAGGAGAGGGATAGGAAAGTGAGAGTGGAAGGAAAGGAACACTGGAGAAAAGAGAGGGATGGGGGGAAGGTGGAGGAGGGATAAGAGGTGAGAGAAGGAGAGACTACCCCTTTGCATCAAAGTTTGTCTCCAAGAAAACATAACCAAGTAGAATGTTTAAAAACATATAAGGAAAGCTGAAACACTAGTATAGTTAGTGGAGTGATTTCACTTTACTTTTTTCCTGGTGGAAAGATTCCCTGGTTCTAAAAAGCAAGATCTCTTTCTGCACTGTGAACATTGATTAGAGCATCCTTTTGAAACCTCCTCCTTTACGTAATGTTCAGGGAATTATAAGTCAGGTAATAACATGTCATTTCCGTAGCCTTCATTTTAGCTGTTCCAGTTAGTTGAAGACCTCCAGGATCTGGGTCATTAGTCAGCATCCGCTCTGTCATCAGCATTATCAGGGACTCGGGGGGCCAGGTGCCCCACAGAAGACAAGTGGAGGCGAGCTATCTGGGAGGTGGTGATTTTCCGCCCTGGTGTTTTTAAGTCTGACAGCTGGTGTGGCTCCCCTAAAACCCCAGCTCTCTGTACCCCTGCCTTGCCCAGAGCCTCCCTCCCTTCTAGTGGCTGGAGGCTGTGAGAACTTAGAAGAACCTACAATTGAAACTCTTAGTGCAGCTGGGATCACAGGTGAAAGGTGTTTCCTCTAATAGCAACTAGTATTTCTGGATATTTATTGATCATTTATGAAACATTTAGCTATGCTTTTTTGTCTTTTATTTGGGTGAGGTCACATTTACTGGTCCCTAACACATTACTGTTTATGTCACTTTAGGCTGTAATATTTTATTTATCCCACCCCCAGTTTTTTTCAATTACTGTTTACATTCAATATTATTTTGTGTTAGTTTCAGGTGTGTAGCATTTATTTTCCAAAGTGTTCCCCCTGATATTTCCAGTACCCACCTGGAACCATACCTCACCCCTAATTTTTAAACTTGAAATATTTTTAAACTTCTCAAAACATTTAAATCAGTCTAGTTATATAATATTAAAATTCTCATTGGAAAATACTTCAGTGTCTGTTGGCAAGATACAACCTTTGTCATTTACCTGAGTATATTAATGGTATTTATTTTTCTCTAGTTTTGAACTCTTTTGGTTTAGATCTTTGTAAAGAGGAAAACAAAGGAGTCTCCCTCTCACATAGCTTGCCTGACTGGATATGTGTAATTGAAGGTCAAGATTATTGCCATAATACAGTAATTTGAATACCTTCAAAATGTTTTACTTATAATATTCTTTTTTTAAAGTAGATAAAAAGTGCACTTTACCATATATTCCAAGCACTCACAGGGGACGTGGAGAATTGCTTTTCCAAAACCCTCTCCACTTTATGTGGCCTATACGCAGCTGCGTAAGGCAACATGCCTTTCACCACTTGGGTTAAAGTTTCCCATCTCCAGGTCGTAGGCTACACCTGGAATGCCCCTGCCCGCCCTCCAGACAGGCCCATGGAATCTCGTTGTCATGAAGGCTGAGCTCAGGCATCATCACCCTGTGTTTCTCAGCCTGTGGAGGAGGAAGTGGAAAAGGAGGGAATTTGGTGTAGGAACATCAGACTGAGCTTTGGAAGCAGATCATTGGGAGTGTGATTGCCAGTTTGATTATTTATTAGCTATATGACCTTGGGCAAATTATTTATCTTCGCTGAGCCCCAATGTCCTTATCTATAAAATGAAGGTAAAAATACCTAACTTGGAGGGTTAAGTGGGAATTAAATGAGATGATTACAAACTATTTGGCGAAGTCTGATCTTCAACGAAGGATTTTTTTCTCCTCCTATGAAACCTTTCCAAATCTTCTGCCTGAGTTGGCCATGATCCTCCCCTCCAATTTTTTCACACACCAGTGTGTGTCTAATAGACTATGTATTTAACACTTGCACTTGGTTGCCTCAAGTTATTTAGGCAGGTTTCGTAGCTCCACCCTTGGGTTACACATTCCTAGGAGAGCCGGGTTGGTTCTTACTCATCCTCACAGCCTCCAACTCCTTTATAAGTGCCTCATAAAGGTTTGTTGATTTTAAATGACTGATGGTTGGCCTGTGTGGGCAGGGCTGGCTCATTCATAACTTATCCATTAAATGCCTCCTTAACACTGTACTAGGCAAACAGAGATGGAGAAATGGATCAAGCAAGAAAAGGGTGAAAGAGCTTACAAAATGCATGAGGCTGGGTGAAAAGCAGCCAGCATGTTCGTATGGCAAGATAGAACCAGCAAGATGTATAGTTTAAGGCTTGGGAGTTAACTGCTGGGGGCCTCCCCAGCCAGAGGGGACTCAGGGAAGGCTTTTAGAGAAGGTGCCAACTGCTGTGGTGGATAGGTAGCTCCTGGGGAGGCAGTGGAGAGGGGCTTTCAGGGCAGGGATTGGGCACGGACCTGGAAAACCATCAGTGATGTGCTCAGGAGAACTGATGTGAGTGTTTCCTCTCGCTTAGGATAGGAAGAGTGGGAAAGGAAGAATTGACCACTGAGGTTGCACAGTGAGCGTGGTGGCTGCGGGGTGGGGTGGCGGGGTAGGGGCATCCGTTCCCTCCCCTGCAATGCAGCCAGACCTGAGTTACAGGCAGGGGCTCTGCCTGCCTCTGAAAAGAAAGATACGAGCATCTTCTCTTTGTTTCCTTGGCCAGCAACGGAGCTTTTGCATGCCCTTGAAAGGCCGATGGTGGTTTATTTTGATCAGAAAGAAAAAAAAAAAAAAAAAAGAAAAAAGGAGTGGTCCTGGTTCCAGCCAGGTGGAAGACTATTAAATCTTAGCCTTCCCATCAAGTCAATCTGGACCAATTCCTTCTCCTTTCATCCCCTTTTCTTCCCTGAAGAAGTTAGCTGCTTATATCTTTCTATCCATTTCACACTCTTCTGACAAGCATCACATGTACTATGTTATTTATTCCCATCACAGCCTGTTGGGAAGCAGGTACCTGGACTTTTAACATTTATTCAACATAAAGACCCATGTTGTTCCCCTGTCCTTGTCACGGATGTAACCTCCAGGTAGATAAGTGCCCCAGGTCTGCTCTCTGACCCTCCCCTGCAGCCCCATGGGACAAAACTGAAAAATCCTTTCAGCCTGACTTCTGATACAAAAACCAGTGATGGTGCATAAACCAAAAAGAATCTAGTGCCCTAATGTGAAAAGAGCACTCATGGAAACACCTTTATGTAATTACTTCAGGGATGCCCTTCTTAGTTTGATTCCAATACAGAGGATCTCTGGGTTAGAAGTAACTTAAAAGCAGAAGCTCTCTACCCAATATACCTCTTTATTTTTTTCTTGGGAGAGGAGTGTATAAGATTATAGTTGAAGCCCTGGCTGGTGGCACAGTGGATAAGGTATCAGCCTGTGAACCCAAAAATTGTTGGTTTGATTCTCAGTCAGGGCAACAGTTTGCAAGCCAGGTCTCCAGCCAGGTCTGTGGCTGGAGGCAGGTGAAAGGCAACCATACATTGATGCTTCTCTCCCTCTCTGCTTCTCTCCCTTCTCCTCTCTCTAAAAATAATAAATATTTTTTAAAAATTATAGTTGAGCCTAGAGGGTACTAAAGCCATGCATAGCTTATAGAAATACAGATTCTAAAGGATAGATCAGTATATAATAAAATTAAAATGGGATACTTTATAGAGTAGATATCAATAGGTGTTTAAATGAGGAAAGGGTTGTGAAGATTAATAACTGTTTTGTTGCCCTAATGGGTGTGGCTCAGTGGGGTGGGCATTATCCCATAAAGTGAAGGTTGCTGGTTTGATTCTGGTTAGGGCACGTGCCTGGGTTGCACACCAGGTCCCCAGTTGAGGGAGTGTGAGAAGCAATTAATTGATGTTTCTCTCCCCTTCTTTCTCCCTCTCTTCCCCTCTCTCTGAAAATAAAATCTTAAAAAGAAAAAATAACAGACTGTCCAGAAAACATCCCTACTATGTGCAGAAAGTTAACGCCTGATCAAATGGCATTTAAAAAAATAATAATTGTTTTGTCAAAAAATCTAGAGAAACGTTTGACTAAAATATTGAACACAATCTCCAGCTCTACTTTTATCAGCTACCTGGTTGGAAAATTGGCTTTCCTTTCCAAGTTATGTGGGACCCAGAGGTAGGCTGTGCTTACCCTACCATGGAGACAGATACTATTGATTTCTCGCTAGGCCATCTCTTCTGCAATGAGTCACCCAGGCAACAACACTGACCTAGAAAAGAGAGACCAAACCCAATTTTCTGTGCCTCCTGGCTTCTTGAGGACAGTTCTCTTTTTCTTTAGCTTTGAACTTGAATTCAACAAAGCACTTTGGGCTGCCCCCTGTTCCCCCCTCCCTCCGCCTCTCCCAATAATAATTACAGCTACCTAGTCTGGGACATGTGGTCATAAGGAAAGCAGCCTGATCTTAGAGGGACAGTGAAATTTATACCTCACATTTTAGAAGGCCTCTAGGACAAATTATTTATCAAGAGGTTTAAAAACAGTATTTTTTATTAGCTGTCTGTCAGGAAGAGCCTGAAAGCAGCTTTAGATTCTGAATATTATGGTAACTATGGCACGTGATGCGTGGATAGTATCAAAGTCACTTTCGGCTTTATTATTTTTAAAATTCATATTGTGTTCCTATTTCTAGAACTTCCACATGTACCTGTGTAGTGTCAGTGTGCCCCGCCTCCTGCCACCCAACACACTTTTAAAGGGTCTTCTATCTAGAACAATCTCCATTCATGGAAAAGATACACACATTTTTATGAACACTGATGAATTTTTTTCCTTGAAGTTAAACAGAGGTGTCTCATTTTGCTAATATCATCGATGTTAGGGACCATGTATCTTTTATAGGTTCTGTCAAATTTGGTCATATCCAGTCATGCCTGACTAATGTTAAACATGATATCTGCCTACACTGTGTCTTCCATCTATTCATAACTAATGAGAATTGTATTATTCCTTGTGTAACATGATGTGGGTGTAGACCCTCCAAATCTAAATGCATATTTGTGCCTTTTGGAAAAACCTGCTTTTTAAAAAATACTTTATTTATTTATTTATTTTTAGAGAGAAGGGCATGGAGGGAGAAAGAGAGGAAGAGAAACATCCATGTGTGGTTGCCTCTAACGTGCCTCCCACTGCTACCCAAGCATGTGCCCTGATTGGAGATTGAACCAGTGACCCCTTGGTTCACAGACTGGTGCTCAGTCCACTGAGCCACACCAGCCAGAGCCCGGCAGATATTGAAAATACTAAACTCCACATTCTTTTTATGAATGAGGATTAATCAGGCCTACAATAAGTTAGAGGCTTTTCTATTTCATTGTAGAACCGAAATTTGGAAGAACTGCTGTTTCTTGCTCCTGCCCATCCCCGGATTAGATTCTAATGCCTGTGAAATGTAGGCCTGTAGCATAGTTGTGGTCAGGGAAGCATTCTTCAGTAGTTGTATCACCCTGATCGCATTCTGTATCACTACTGCTTTCCCATGACTCTGACTTCCTTGTAGTGGCTGTTTCTGTTTCTCCTTTGCCCCAGTTTAAAAGCCTAGCACAGCTCATTCTCACCCTTTGGTTCTGCTAAAGAGTTAATAACCCTTAACCTTGACTATTTACTGTGAGCTAGGGGTCTAAATGCTTTGCATGGTATAATTCATCTAATCCTCGCAACTCTGCCAGGTAGGTACTGTATTGTTTCACGATTCAGGTGAGGAAAGTGAGACACAGAGAATTTTAAGTACGTATATTGCCCAAGGTAAAGGTTGCATAGGAAGTAGCAGAACCAGGGTTTGTACCCAGGCAGTCTGGCTTCCAGAGCTTTTATGCTTTCAGTCTTCCCTTAATGTCACTTGGATGCTAGCCATTTGGATGCGGTGCCATTTCTGGGAAGTGTTAATGTCAAAATTGAACTTTTGAAGCGAGAAATTATGGAATACTGGCCTACTTTTGGCTTTGAGAGATTTGGCTCTCACAAAGACATGTGATCTTTGGCATGTCTGTCAGTCAGGGTCCAACCAAAAGGACAGAACCAGTAGGATATGTTATGTTAAGAGACTTATTTCGAGGCATTGGCTTATGCAATTGCGGGGACAGGCTGGGTGGGACTGGCACCTGCAGGGCAGGCCGTCAGGAACGCAGGTGGACACCCTTGGGCACCGGTGCCAGGGTCGTGCATGGGGGAGTTTCTTTTTCAGGGAGCCTCACCTGTGCTTAAGGCCTTGCCACGGATTAACTCAGGACTACCCAGCCCACCTAGGATTTTATCGAGACTCTCCCTTAGTAAAGTCAGCTGAATTCGGCCTTGAATCCCATCTACAAAATACCTTCACTTAGATGAGTGTTTGAGTAAGGGAGTCCTGCAGCTGAGCTCAGCAGAAAGACCGGGCCGCAGGTTAGGTTACTGAATTTCTCCGAGCCCTTTCCTCCTACGCTTAACTACCCGCGCAGGGTTGTTGTGATGAGTCTGAATGGGGGGTGTGAAGGGTGTAGGGTATAGCATGTAAGGGTCCAGTGAAGATGATTTTATCGGCGGTGGCGGTGGTCGCGGGTGGTGGCTCAGGCTCATCCATGGTAGTGCCCGAGCCCCTGTCGTTGTCCCTCTCCTGCCTGGTCATTCTGGTTTGCTGCAGCGGTTGGCTTCCTAACTGCTATTCCTGCCTAAAGTCTCTTCTCATCCTTCTTCATTTTTTCCTCAAGGCTATAATGGAAGGGTAAAATACCTTTACCCTCCAACTTTAAAAAATATTGACACACTATATTTATAGCTTTTCTCCTTGTACTGGAACAATACTACTATTCTCTTCCCCCAGTGGATACCCCACCCGGTCACTTGCTAAATGCTAGAGGGAGATCTGCCTTCTCCAAGGGCATCGCTAAAAACCAGATATCTTTTTAGTATTTTCTCCAAATAGATTATAGGAATTTTAATCTTTAAGAGCAAAACTAATTACCCCCCCCAGATCCAAACAGATATTAATATAAAAGAGTCAATGCTTAATTATATTTGAGTCAAATAAGAAATAAGAAATGAACCAAGAAAATTTCCCTTTCCCACTCCATCAGATGAGAAATTATTAGTGAACACATGAATGAACTTAGGAACTGCTATAGTCTATAGGAATGTCAACTTTAGCATTGACCGTCACACAGGCAAGTGAGTGGGACACATGAGTTCAACACCGCAATGTTATATATTGGATTTTATTCACGGACATGTGTACTGGTTCATACTTGGTAGAACTCCAGGGTCCGCAGGAGGATCTATTAGATTTTAAGTTCCATGAAGGAGCAGCCTAGTCACATTCCCAGCCTCTATAGCCCAGGGTCTGCTTCATAGTAGCTTGAAGAATATGTGCCAATGGAATGAGGTGCAGGGCATTATAGGACCACAGGTGACCAGTCTCACTCCCCAGGTGGCTATCCCAAAGGGGAATAGACTGACCCTTTTCCTACCACTTCCTTTCTACCTAGTTGTACTGCAAACTGGAGAATTGGTATTTGAGTTCATTCTGAGGTTTCGAGGTCATGAACTGCCTATCTCTGTGTCCGGCTTCTCCTATTGACACCCATACAATTAGTTTGTGTTTCACCCTGAATGCCTTAGTATACACAAGACATCTGGGCACTTCCTCATTTTAAGGCTACCATCAGTACATAGTCCGGTTGGGAATGATCCAGATAAGCCCTCATCTCAACTCATATGTATTCTGAGATAAACACATATATGACTTTGCATTAAGCAAGCCTGAGAAACACCTGGCCCCTCCTTTCTTAGTAGGAAGAATGTGTCATGTAGGTAACCAAGATCCCTTCTGGCTCATTTTAGGCCATGGTGCCCAATAGTCATGCTGCAGAAGCACAGCTGAATCCCTGAGGCTGTCTGACACACTTGCATTATCCCCAGTCTTGCTATTTTCTCCAGCCCAAACCAGTTCAGGTTCCCTGTGGGCTGCGTGTTTGAGTCAATTCTTTCTACTTCTGTCTCACTCCTAGTGTCAGCCTTTTGCTTTCCTCTGTAACTTGTCCTTGGGCTCTCACTCTACCTACATATTATTTGGTCACAATGAGTAAATTCCTCACTGTTCTCTCTCTAACATTTTTTGTTCAACACGCCTGCCAGACATTGGGCTTGAAAACGTAAATGTTGTTCTGGTCCTTTTTGACAATGGTGTAGTTTGAAGAGGCTTAGTTAATCTGTTAGAAATCATGTGAATGCAAGAAGATGCTGATAGAATGATGCAGAAGAAGATTAAACTTAACAGCAAAAGAGGGCAGCACCTAAGTACAAAAATAATGCGAATGTATGAAATGGTAAAGGCATGGCTTATCAACAACAGCCTATAGAAAAGATGGACTGGAGTTTACTGGAGAAGGGCCCTGTTTAGGAGGCAGGAGACTGTTGCAGTAGTCCCTCCTCCATCAGGGTCTGGCTTTATGATAAAGGGTAAAACTTAATCAACCATGGAACTCTGTTTCTGCTTTGGAAGAAGAGGGGGTTACATTAGACCATCTCTGATGTCAGTTACAGTTCTAAAATGATATAAATGGTTGAACCAACCGTGTAAAGACCCAATGTATAAACCAAAAGCTAATACAGTCTTATAGATAATGAAATTATAATCAAAACATTATCAGTAAAAGTTCTGCCCTCCTCTCTGTGGACTAGACAACTCCTGGGTGTTGTATTCCAATCACACCACGGAGCAAAGGAATTTTAAGCCAACATGTGGCCAAATAGAGCAACCAGGTAGTGACAAGGCTTTGTATGAGTCAAGTTTGAATGGATCAGATGGTTTGGTTTAGGAGAGAGAAGAATTTAGAAGAAAAATATGGGATATTATGGTTGTCAAAATTTGAAGAGTTGTATACTATACATATGTGAGAAGGTAAAACTTTTTTGGAAAAAGTCTATTTTTACAGATCAGATTCTTTAACAGGGGATGCAGTTTCTAACACCTGACTGATATGTATTCATTGATTTAACAACTAGACTTCATTTTTTAATGGTGGCCCAGGGTTTTTCTGAGTGCATTTGTTTTTGCCTCCTATTCACAGTGTTCTGTTAGCCTGGGGGAAAAAAAAAAGCTTGCTAATGTTATTCTTTCCCAAACAGAATTAAGTGCCCTTTCCTCTGTGTTCTTGCAGCATGAACATGTTACCTCCATCTGGTCTAAGTTCATTCTGTATTTGGTTTATATATCTATGTACCTACATATGCATAACACATAACAGGAGTCTAAGAGGTCTGTCCTGAAAGTATCGAGCCAATGTCAATATAATTAAAAGTTTTCATGGCCAATACTTTTGGGGCAGACCTCATAAATTTGTTGAGAACTAGTACTAAGTTGTAACCTTTTGAAATAATCCTCTACCTAGATTAGACTCTTAAAAATACTGTGAAAAATAATAGAATATTTTTCATCTCTGCTGAGCAAAAGCTTTTTAATAATTTGTGCATATCATTACCTCTAGAAGGTATTTTTCTTGAAAGGGCCAAGTAGTACTTCATTTCTAGCTATGATGTGACACAGTCTCGTGCTGTAACATGTGAGTGGTAGGAAACGGTACTTGCTTTCTGTTATAATGCAGTGGCACAAACTTATGAAACAATTACTGTTTGTCACTCTGGAAAGCTAATTCAGACTCAAACCCCATATGGCACCATGGCTACCCACCCTCCTGCCCCTGCCCCAGCATTAATGGTAGGAAGTAGGCCTACGTATTTTGAAATAGGTACAGCAGGGAATTGCATATTCCTTATGTGGGAATTTCACCCTTCCTAGCAGCCCAGGAAGGCAAATCTGGAAGTTTCGATTTCACACCTTTTTCAGATGCCCTTTTGAAGATCCAGGGTAATGAAATAAAATGTCATTTGTTCTTTCAACAAATCCCAAACACATACTGTGTGTCAGGCACTGGGCTAAGATCTGGGGATGAAGGGATACCATGTCCTTAAAGCTTTCCGATATTTGAGTTCACAGCCTTCTGGAGGAGCCCATGAATCTTGCCTCTGCCCCTCTTTGGTGGATCCCATGAGCTGAGCATCATTTGGAGTGTTGAAGAGCAGGATCTTAATGAAGTAATAAAATGTACCAGAGACAATACAAATGAAGGCACTTAACACTAAGAAGCACCCAGCATCACTTCTGCAATATTCTTGACAAACATCTTTAACCTGAATTTATTCACGAGGGAGTGTCCAGCAGACTTAAACTGAGGGATGTTCTAGTACAACAACTGCCTAGAACCCTTTGAAAGACAAAGGAAGGCCGAGGAACTGTTCCAGTATAATGGAAACTGAAGGCACATAACAGACACTAAATGTATCATGTGATTCTGGATTGGATCCTGGACAGCAAAAGGACATTAGGGGACAACTGGGAAAATTTAAGGTCTGTAAGTTAGATAATAACACTATAGGGTGGGACAAAGGTAGGTTTACAGTTGTTTATATGGAAAATAATACAATAATTAATAAATAATGATACAAGAAGAAGTTCTGTGTTCCGTGTACTCACAAAGGTAAACCCAGCTTTGCCCACCCTGTGGATTAGCATTGATTTCCTGGTCTTGATCATTATAAGTGGGATTAAGGAAGACATTAGCATTTGGGAAATCTGATTGAACGGTATATGGGAATTCCTTGCATTATTTTTGCAAGTCTGAAATTACTTCAGAATTCAAAAGTTTACCTTTTTTAAAGTTTAAAGGCATTTTAAAAAAACTATGATGTTCCTTTTATTTTATATATTTTAAAGATTTTATTTATTATTTTTCAGAGATAGGGGAAGGGAGAGAGGCAGAGAGGGAGAGAGACATTAAGTTTCTTGAAAGGAGGTTGCCTTTCACCTGCCTCCAGCTAAGGACCTGGCTGGAAACCTGGCTTGCAACCTGGTTATATGCCTTAGCTGGAAATTGAACCAGCAACCTTTGGGTTCGCAGGCTGGCGCCTTATCCACTGTGCCACCAGCCAGGGCTAAAGGCATTTAATGCAGTGTCTTAAGCACCTACAGTGGCTCATCATAATGGACTCTTTATGTCCTGGAGTACTCAGCATCCCTAAACTTTGGGTTTTCAAACAAATTTTAAATAATTGATCTTCTTTGATTCCCAGCACAAACAAATGGGGTGCATAGGGAATTACTTTCCTCTTATGAAATCAGTCTTGGATATGTTAAATGACTCGTCCCAAAAACCACAACAATACACAGGGGATAGACCAGACTAAAAGGGTTTTCTGGGTGTGGGCTCCCAGAAGTTAAGAAGCAAAGGCCACTTTCATATTTCAAGGAAATAACTTACATGTTTATATTGAACAAATTATTTTTAAAATAACATTACATGGAGGATAATTTAACTCTATGTAAATTTTAACATATAGCTCCCTACTGGCGATGAAAGTAGGTAATGAGAGAAAAAGTTTTTAAGTTAGTTGTCTGAAAAAAGATTCTTTTCCTATCCTGCCATTACACTTCTTCAGATGTGTGTACACATGTGTATGTGTCTGTGTGTCATATATTCTCTTCCAAATGTGATATCCGATTCTAAATTTGAACCCTTTTGTAATTATGAATCTAAACCAAGTGGCTACTTGGTCTCCCCTCTTTATGACTGTCAAGACACTGCTACTTCCCACAATTTATTTCCACCCTTGAGGAGTTGATACCAAATGGTAGACCTTTAAAATATTGTTAGGTTGACTACCATCACCAGGGAGATGCACACACAGTGGAGTAAGATTTGATGCTAATCTCATTCTAAATAAAAACACAGACTTTGTAAAAGATGGTCACAGGATCCTTGCTCAATCTAAGCTCTGAATTATTTTATCGAGTATTAAATAACAATATATTGCATTTATCATTGAGAAGTGATCCAATTTGGCAAAGAAAGATAATATAAAAATATGAAATTATAACCTCCAAAATGACTTATATAAATTTCAATTTCTAGGGTCTTCTAAGTAAGTGTAAGGGGAGGCTGAAAGTAAACTGGAAGTTAAAACAAATCTTCACATACCTGAAATTAATATAATGTTGTTTACCTATTATACCTCCAAAAATGAAATCTTTACTCTTTAAATTATGAGTAATCTTCTAACAACTAAAAATCCACTCCATGAAGGTTGGATTGTTTCCAAAGAACTGATCCTTTCAGCCAGAACTAATTAGATTCACTAACCCATATTTTCCTTTTGTTTTACAGAATACACTTTTGTTGATGGAACATAGCTAGCCTATGGGGCAATACTCCACCCATTAGGAAACATAAAGACCCTTAGAGTTTCAGATTTTGGTTTTGTGAAAAGAATATTCTTCTGCCTGCCTAGAGATAGTCCATTTCTTATTTTAAAGGTTAATAAGGAAGTAGGATTAAACATATGGAGCTTATGCCTCCTAAAATGAGAGGCAAAAGCAGATAAACAAACCTCATTCTGTTTTGAACCTCAGTGGGGGAAGTGTCCTTGCATGATCGTGCGCGCGTTGGAGGCACGGGAGGGTCGGGTATTATACAAAGCAGGATGTGCTAATGGTTCAATCTTAGTAAATATTTCTTATTGACTGGCTATCAATAAGAAATGCCTTTTTGTGTGTGTAGAAACAGATGGAATTCTACCATTCGAATGAAGCCTGGGAGCTTATCCCATAATCTCATGTGGTATTTGGTGATTTCAAATAGGTCTCATTTAGAAGTCTTGGAATACCATAAATAGGAACTTAATTCCCAAGTGACTAACAATCATTGGTAAAATTATTCTCCCCTCTTCTTTGTTGTGAGACCTATTATTCCTACAAAGGATTGTGGAAATGGTGTGTGTAGTTTAAAGAATAAAAACAAAACAATTAACTGTGAACTCACAGCCAGGCTAAGAAATAGAACATGAATTCCCTGTGTGTTCCTTACTGATCACATCCCCTTTCTCCTCCCAATAAGAATTTTGACTTTTGTGTTCACTGTTTCCCTTACTTTTCTGTATAGTGTGGCAATCTATGTAGATATTGCTAAAAAAAAATTAGGTTTACCAATTTAATTTAAAAAATTGTTTAAACATACTTTGCCTTTGGCTATGATTTTTATTGTCCAACATTATTTTGAGATTCATCCAAGTGAATGAGTATATTATTGCTGTTAGTGTTCTGTTCAGTGAATAAACAATTCATCCATCTATTGGTGGAAATTTCCAGTTTTCTCAGGTTTTAATTTTTATTGTTCAATTATAAGCAGTGCTATTAATGCATGTCTCCTAATATACATTAAGAGTTTCTCCATGTACCTAGGAGTGGAATGCTGACAAAATGTTTGCAAGTATACAGCTTTCCGAGGTAATGCAAAAATGGTTTCCAAAGTGGTCGCAGCAATTTACATTCCCATTAGTAAAGTGTGTTTGTTCCCATTCCTTCACATCTTCACGCTGGGTAGCATCACTCTTCAGTTGTAGCCATTAGATGGGTATATGGTAGTGTCACTATAGTTTGGATTTTCCTGAATCAGTAATGAGTAATCAGTTTTCAAACTTAATTCATTCCAGAGAAACAAATCTCCTTTTGTTTTTTTGCTTGAGACACACGTGACTGGTCATATAGGTGTCAGCATGAAAGGTTGTCCGTGGTTAGGGAATCACCTGAAGTTTTTTTGCTAGACAACCCAGACATTTTTTCAGCGAATAACTTGGTCAAGAACTGAACTGTTTGAGAACCAAGACATTTGAGAACTGAGGTTTGACTGTATTTTCACTTGTGTATTGATTGATAGTGGGAATTTCCTTTTTGAAGTGCCTGTTAAAATCTTTTGTTCAGTTTTCTATTGGGTTGTTGGTCTCATTAGTGCAAAAGCATTCTTTTTGTGATCTAGATATTAGCCCTTTGTTGTTTACATGTGTTTAAAAAATATATAACCTGTAGTTTTCATTCTTTTTATGCTAATGTTTGGTCAACATTAAGTTAATTTTAAAGGGTTCAAATTGATCAATATTTTCCTTTATAGCCTTAACTTTTTATGTTTTGGGAAATTATCTCTGCCAATAGCAAACATATTCTCCTTCCTTTAGAATCTTCTCTATTATAATTTTTGCCCTTTACATTTAGGTGGTTGATTCAGCTGGAGCTATTTTTTATATTTGGTATAAGGTAGAGGAGTTGGTTTTATTCTTTTCCATAGAGAAAACAAGTTGACCCAAGACAATTGGTTGAAAAGCTGGTTTCTCCACATTGATCTGCAATGTCACCTTTTGAATTTAGCAGGTGTCTGTATATATGTATGTCTGAGTTCTATATTTTTTTCTTTATCCCCACAGGGTATTGCCAATACCATATTGATTACTATATGTCTTGATATCTAATAAGGCAAGCCTTCCAATATCTTCTTTGGCTATTCATGACCCGTTGTACTTCCACATGCATTTTATATTTAGCTTGTGAAGTTCCACCAAAAAAGAAATGCTCATTTTGACAGAAATTGCATGTCTTTTTTAGGAGATTTGACATTTTTATGATATTGAGGCCTTCAATTCACAAGCATGGCATATTCTTATTTGGATCTTTTTCAATGCTTTAAATAAATTTTATAACTTTTGCCTTGACTGGTATGGCTCAGTGTGTGGGGTATCGTACCACAAACCGAAAGGTGGCTGGTTCAATTCCTGGTCACAGCACATGACTGGGTTTCAAGCCAGGTTCCCCACTAGGGGCATGTGAGAGGCATGTGAGTGTTTCTATGACACACTGATGTTTCTCTCTCTCTCCCCCTCTCTTTAAAAATAAAAAATTTTAAATTATTATAACTTTCTCAATAAAGATCATATAGATCTTATATACTTTTATTAGATTTATTATTTAGGTACTGTATGTTTTTGGAGGTTTTTAGAAATTGTATCTTCTTAAATGTCATTTTTTTACTGTTACTGGTGAATAGAAAGGCAGTTGATTTTTATGTATTGATTTTACATACAACCAACATGTTCTACTCTCTAATTTTAATAATTTATCTGTTGGTAATTTGGGTTTCCTATCTACTCAATAATATAATTTCCCAATATTAAAAAAGCTAATGATTTCCTTCCTTATCAGTTCTTATAACATATCTTTCCACCCCTTACTCCACTGGCAGGTCTTTTAAAAAAGTTGAAAGGAGATAATGATAAAAGGTGCTCTTGTTTCTGACTGCAAAGAAAGTGCTTTCAATATTTCTTCATTAATATTTTTGTGTTGATATATTTTTCCATTAATGTTATTATGGTAAATTATATTAATTGATTTACTAATATTAAGCCAGACTTGCATTTCTGGAATAAAACTATCTTGGTCATGATGGGTTATTCTTTTTTGGTGATATTTTTGTTAAGATTTTTGTGTCTTTATTCATGAATGAGACAAGTCTATAGTTTTCCTTTGTTCCTTTATTGTACTGCCATTGTCAGGCTTTAATATCAAAATTATATAAGTCTCATAAAAATAGTTGGGGGCCACAGCACTCCCTACTTTTACTTTAAAAATATATATTTTTTAGTTTATTATTTTTAGAGAGAGAGGAAGGGAGGGAGGCAGATAGGGAGAGAAGCATAAAGTATGGTTGCCTTTCACCTGCCTCCAGCTAAGGACCTGGTTGGAGCCTTGGCTTGCATCCTGGTTATATGCCCTGACTGGGAATCAAACCAGCAACCTTTGGGCTCGCAGGCCAGTGCAAACCCACTGAGCCACCAGCCAGGCCTCTACTTTTTTAATACATTGAAACAGTTTGTGTAAAAAAAAACATAGGAATATTCAGGTTTTTACTTCTTTTTGTTTTTCTGTTTTATTAGTATAAATTCTCTGGGAATTTTTTCATTACTTTCCAATCTTTAGAATAATATTGTTCATGAGGTTTTATTATCTTTTAAGTCTCTAGAGTGTCTATAATTGTGACTCCACATTTAGACTTATCTTTATTTGTGCCCACTTTTTCTCTTGAAAAATCTTGCCATAGGGTTAATAGATTTGGGAAGAACATATGTTAATTTTCATTGATCTGTACTTGTTTGAATTCTATTTATTAGTAGTATTATTTTAATGATTTCCTTTCCTCTAATTCTTTGGGTTTATTTTACTCATCCGCTTCTAGTTTCTTAAATTATTAGCTCATTACAGTTCAATGTTTTGTTTTGTTTTAATTTTAAAGGTTTTATTTATTATTTTTAGAGAGAGGGGTAGGGAGAGAAGCAGAGAGGGAGAGAGACATCCATGTATGGTTGCCTTTCACCTCCCTCCAGCTACAGATCTGGCTGGAGACCTGGTTTGCAACCTGGTTATGTGCCCTGGCTGGGGAATCGAACCAGCGACCTTTGGGTTCTCAGGCCGGCGCCTTATCTACTGAGCCACCAGCCAGGGCTCAGTTCAATCTTTTTAAAAAGACATTTAGGGTTAAATTTTTTCTCTGATGCTTTCATTGCCTTTACACATTTTCATGTATAACATTTTTATTATTTATTCCAAATATTTTAAATTTTACATTGAATTTTTTCTTGGTCCATGAATTATTTATTTCTTCCCAAGAGACATGTTTGTGTTTTTTTTCTGGTTATTGTTTTATAACTGGTATCTAATAATTATACTTTAGTTAGAAAATGTTTTATGTATGATATCAGTCTTTTGAAATTGCTAGTCATAGTTTATATTATATATATCAAGCTTGTTAATGTGTGGATTAGTTCTTCTATATCATTTCTGAATACTCTTATCAGTTACTGATAGAATAGAGATATGTTAAACTCTCCCATTTAAAAAAAATCCAAAAAATTCCATTATTGAAGATTTATTGCACTTTCCTTGTAAATAATTGCTTATATGTTTTCAATCTATGTTACAAGGTACAAATGAGCTTAAACTTGTTATATACATTTTAATATGAGAAGGAGGCTCACATTTAGGCTATAGATTATTTTTAGTTTAGTGATTCTGATTTTTATATTCCATAAAACATGTAATAAACCACACTTTAGACAAAAAGGATTTTACTGTCAGATTTATTAATCCAGGGTTTAGAATAGTCCTGTCCCTTGACCTTAAGTCAATTCTGGGATGCTATTCAAAAGAAATAACCAGGAGATAAAAAGCTTTATATTGTAACAATCTATCAGTGGTTAAGAAGCTATGACATATCTATATGCCATTAGAATAATTTATAAAGGTTTTGTAATAACACTGGAAAGTAATCACAGTGATATGTAAATAAAGCAGAATATACAGGATAATTTCAATTATTTTGACAACTATAGAAAAATTGTAAAGGGAAATATCTCTAAATAGTAACATTGGTTTGTGAAATTTGGTTTTCCCTCTTCCTTTCTACTTTGGATTTTCCACATTTTCTATAATATTCATTGTTTTAACATTTAGTTTGGAAAAATTAACTTTAAAATATGGACTAACATATACATTTCTAATATTTGAAGGTACATAATTATTTTTTCTATGTTATGTTGTTATTTAGTTGATGTTTTTAGGATAGAAAACATTAAAGATGTGTGATATGGATATGTATAAAGTAAAAGTTAATGTTTAAAATTAGATATCTCCTTGTGCTTTATCTTTTTTTCTCTCACAGGTGAAGTGTTCCTAGAAGGCAACCAGTTCATTGCTCCCATGGTTTTCAATGATATGAACCCATGGACAAAACCAACAGCTACCAGCCCCTTCAGCCCACACATGACAGAGATCCCAAGAAAACGAAAAGGAAGTGATTCAGATCCATCCCAGTAAGTGAATTGTTCCTTTAACCACATTAAAGTTTTAACTCTAGGGAAGAAAAGAAAATGGTTACTTTTTAAATTGTTAATTGTCTTTAATTACATGGTAACATGGCCAGATCTGTTTCATCAAAATGATTCTACCAAACACCGACCTAAAGCAAAATGGCAGTAACAGTCAACAGAATTATAGAAGCAGGGCCCTGATAAATTATTCAGCAGAGAATCAGCTTCTGAATAAATATGCCTTTTCATAATGGAATCCTCTGGAAATCTTTCCAGTTACACCTCCAAATAAAAGTACCTTATTCAAAAACTGGTTATTTCATCTTCCTCTAAGTTTCCCAGCTTCCAACCTTTATCATTTATTGGTCTCTACAGTGGCCTTGCTCTCAGCTCCCTGCACACCTGGGCTGAGAGCACCCCTTCTTCTGCTCTGCATTCCTAGAATCAGGTGCCTAATCTGTTGCGACTGTCTGTTCTACAGAGTAGAAAAAAGAGGTGCTCATTCTAGCAAGTGGATAATCAAAATTCTATGCTTAAAAGAATGTTATAATCCAGAAATTCTTCACGGGAAGGCCAAAGTATAAGTAGAGAACTACATCTCATGTAAATACACATGTAATGTGAATTCCATCCAGTTTACCCAAAAGTACATATATATTTTGTTTCAGGAGCCGCATTGCCCAAGAGTGAATGGTTGGGGGTTGGGCATGTTTAGCTCCATCTGTCCCCATCTGTGCTTCTCCCCACTTCTTTGTAGAAAAATTACATTTTCTTTCATGTAATTTAAAGTTACTATAAAAACAGATTAAGGTAGGTCTCCTACTTACCTTCTTTCTGACCAGGTTGTCTTCCCTACTCTTCTTATACAGAAATTGTGGCGTTGTCATGATCTGAGTGTTGTAGAAGCAGACAAATGTTTACAGTTGAGTGTGAAGCCTAAAATAGCCTAATTCTTGAAATCTTAGTATACATTTCCCCCTACATTTTATCACCCATGAAGAATGTCTTCATCATTCGTGACATTTTCCTGGTAGTTGGCAGCATTTTTCTCTCCTAATACATTACATAATAGTGCATCTTACAATCAATGGTGTCTTAGCTTTGCTGAAATACAGTGGTAGCCTAAAAGGTACTGAGGCAGCTGGGAGACCGAAGTGATGAATAACGCAGTAGTCAGAGAAAGCTTCCCAGAATACCTGAGCTGGGTTTTGAAAAAGGAGTAGGGTTTTTATCAGGCTCCTAGGCCTGATAAAGAGCAAAACACAGAGGGGGAATGCAATGATGTGGCATGTTGGGGAACCAGAACACCTTTGGCATTGCTGCTGTGTGACATTTTGAGCTGCAGGGAGAAGACATGGACAGGTCAACGTGGAGATGAAGGGGTGAGGCAGGGGATGGATGGAGAAACCTGGTGTGTCATTAGGGAGGTTGGCCACTCCTCTTGGGCAATGGAAATGCATTTTGGTGTTTTTATGCAATGAGATTAGATGGTTTGATATCTAGTATTTCAGAGCAATAATTCTGGAAGTGGTGGTGAGGGAAGACTAGAATTGGGGGGCACTAGGAGAAGGAACATGAGTTTAAAAGGCTTATGGGTTTGTGCAATGAGCTCTATCATAAGTGACAGAGTGGGTAGACAGAAAGTACATTTAAGACATATTTTTAAAACTGGAATCTGCAGGAGTTTGTAATTATTTGGCACTTCAGGGTGAAGAAGAAAAGCCTATAGTGGGTCTAATGCTGTCACCAACCAAGACAAATCCTATGGAAGGAAGAGTAAATTGGGGTGAATTCTCTGCATACAAATGCAGAGAATGTATTCAGTTTGGAATTTCTTAGGTTTTAGGGTATTTGGGAATCAGTAAGGTGAATAGTTCTAGTTCCAAAAGTCGGGAACTGGGGTCGGTATAGGGATTTCATAGTAAGTAACTTACGAGTAGTTGCAAGGCCTTGTGAGGAAATGAGGTCTCTGAGAGTGAACCTACAGGGTGAAGAAGGAGCTGTGCCAAACAGAAAATCGTGGGAGACACCAGTGTTTAAGGATAGAAGAGTGGAGTAAAGCGGCTAAGGGGACTGGTCTGAGCAGGCAGGATGGAAGAACAGGTCAGGTCCCAAAAGCTAGGTGAAGAATGAGGAGTGTCAACAGTGTCAAGTTCAAGGGATTGCATAAGATAGGATGAACCTTCCTAGAAGAGCTTTAGTGAAGAGGGGATTGTGGAAGGTTCACTGTTGGTAGATGGAGAAGTGCCTGGGAAATGCAGGATTGAGCAGAGATTATAATTTTAGGAAGTTGGGTAACAGGAAGACCGTAGCAAGGAAAACACACTACAATGAGGGAAAGGAGTTTCTTCAAAGGAAAGAGACTTGAGTACATTCGTAGACCCATGAGAAGGAGCTATGAAGGAATGAGGTTAAGATGCTGATAATTGTTTAAGAAAATAACCCAGAGGAGTGAGCTTTGAATAGAAGGCCACCCATTTCTTTCCCTGATTGGAGGGATATAAATATACCACCTGCAGTGGCTCTCTGACAGATGCCTTAGTTCTAGAAGGTTTCAGGAAGTAAGGTAGGGCATGGAGTCAGGGTGAAAGCACTGCGGACTTTGTAAGTGCTCTTCCTGTCCCTAATAGCTCCTTTCTCTTCCCTGAATAGCAACCTCAGGGTGTAAGGTGGGAAGAACAGGTGTGTTTGCTGGCCTCCCCACATGTTCTAGCTAGTGTCACTGGGGTCCTGTGGGTCATGGGTCTGCTCAATGGGAAATGTAAATGAAGGCAGATTTTTTCCTTCTTAGAGAAGCCCACAGCCAAACTGAGAAGCGGAGGAGAGATAGAATGAATAACTTGATTGAAGAGCTGTCTGCAATGGTCCCTCAGTGCAGGCCCATGGCACGAAAACTGGACAAACTCACAGTTTTAAGGATGGCTGTTCAACACTTGAAGGCTTTGAAAGGTGAGTTCAACTAAATGGTAATGGAAAAAATACAATAAAAAACTGTTACGTCTAAAAAAAAGTGAATTTTAAAGTGGTCTCCACACTTGGTTTTAGGAGGCCTTCCCTGTAATTGAGGTTGGCTTATTATTACTGGCTATTGAGATGCTATGCAAAGTTGTCTTTCAGCTTTAGAGGCATTTATTTGTTTCATGCTGATCCAAATTCTGTACATGTGGAGAATACTAATGTGGATGTCTGAGAACTTGGTTCTGCTAAAAGGTTTATGTTAAGCTTATCAAATATTTATGCATTTGAAACATCTTCATATTTCTTCTTTTTCCCCGTATATAATAATGTGAAGCTACTAGGCCTGCCATATATACCTCTAAGTGTTTTAGAAGTTCTGAAATATAATATTAATTACTATGGCTTTAAGTAATTGGCAGGGTTTTAGTGTTAGAGAAGAAAATTTTCTTAAATTCAGCCAATTTCTCTTAAAAGTTCATTCAGATTTATAAGTAATACTACCTTAAAATGCATCACATCTAACTGTTCTAAAGGGTTCTCACATATATTAGACATTGGATGAAAGGTGGTGATTAGCTATTGCTTCTTGGGTATGTGTGGTCATTTCTGACCTGAACAGTCCCCTAACTTGAATTTGACTTTTAAATTGAAGGGCATGCATGCATGTGTGTAGTCAAAATCACATCTGGTTTGGGAGTAACCCCAATCCAACTTGGGGGACAGTATGATGGAAATAGAATTGTTTTGGAGATGGGAATGTTAACAACATAAACTGATACTGAGAAGAACAGGCCGGGGAGTGAGATGCAGGCCAGAGAGGAGATTCTGAAATTTCAAATTTGTAAAGATTAAAAGGATTATAGTGAAGTTTGGCTTTATTTCAGTTAAAAAAAGAAGAACGAAAGGAAGAAGATAAAAGGAACAAGTAAAAGATGACCAAGGGTCTTATTTAGATCTCTGTCCTACACTGCATGCCAAGAAAAGGAAACTATTTCAGGGAGAAGGAAGTTACATGGCCAGAATCCAGGGGCTTGGCTCAGTCAAGTGAAGATGGGTTAGAGGACGGCAGGGTTATCCTGGACTTCTGGTGCTAACTGGAACCCTGACGAAGAGGACCTTATTTCATCGTGAACAAAAAGTCCCTGGCAAATCCGTTTGGACTGAAAGAGAGAGGGGACAGGGGAAGCATGTACAAATTAGGAAGTAAAACTACAGACAGTTATTAATGGCCTGTTTAATAGCAACTTGTGCAGGTTTTAAAAATAGATACTTTAAATCATCTTCCTTAGATCTCCACATATGGTAGAAAAATGGCGTATGCACTCCAACCCGCTGACTCCACGCAGAGTTGGAGAGAAGGCTGTGGGGACAGTGCAGCCCTTGGTCCCTTCGATGCCATGGGGAGCGACTCAACTATCATGGAATACTGCCTGGCAGGCTTCTTGTTGGGAGCATGATTGGTGGTCTTATTTTCATGTCTGTTGTAACATGAGATAAATAAGATTCTCTTACCTACTGCTAGGTCTTGCACAAGTTGCATGCAATTGTTTGTTCATCTTTTAGCACTGAACATTTGCAGGCTCAACTGAGGCCATGGGATTGCAAACCTAAAATTACCCAATAACTTTCACATTTGTAATGTCCTGAGGGAGGAGGACATAAGGGGGAAGCCATAAATCAATCAACTAATTTAAAAAACATGCACGAGTCTCCTGTTCTGTTCTGGGCACATAAAACTGAATGAGGCAAGATCTCTGTGCTCTCAAGGTTCACAGCTGGTTGCCGGGGGATGGACCCATGAAAATATCAGCAAAACCTAGTGCGGTAGGTGTTACAGTGGAGGTATGAGTCTGCATCCTGTTTACACCCAGAGAGGGTTTCTTGAGTCAGAGCGGAGATTTCACTATTGGCCATTGTGAGCCAAAGCAAGGCTGTCAGTTAGTTACTCATCCTAATTAGACCCTGTCGTGAGTGCTACCACAGGTGAGGTGACTTAGAACAGGGTCTGCATTCCATTGCACTGACCAGAGTGTACCCCCAACTCACTTCCCATCAGAGACACTGGATCATCAGAGGGTTGCGTGCGGATCATGTAATTTTGGTCTATACATAATGACTGTAAAGGTAGAAAGATGGTAAAATGATTTTTTTTTTTACTACACTTTATAGCAGTGCTTCTCAAACTCTCTGAGTGAAGGGTAAGTGTTCCCCAACCCCACCCCTTATAAAATATAATATAGTTGGTTACTGGAAAAATGCTCATGGGCTGGAACACCACGGAGTTACATTTCTGTAAAAGTGTCTAAATGCTTATTCTTAATTTCTGTACTTCTGCCACCATGGTTGACTGATGACAGCGGTGTGCAGACCACATCTGGATTAGCCCTAGCTGTACGCAGTGTGTGCTTTCAGAGAACCTGTGGGCATTGTGTGTGTGTGTACGGTCTTCACACCAGGGACAGTAGTGCGTGCCCCTGGGTTCTGGAGGAGGCAAACCTCCTGGGTTCAAATCTTGGCTCTCTGGCCCTGGCTGGTGGCTCAGTGGATGAGGCGCCGGCCTGTGAACCGAAAGGTCACTGGTTCGATTCCCCAGCCAGGGCACATAACCAGGTTGCAAGCCAGGTCTCCAGCCAGCTCTGTAGCTGGAGGCAGGTGAAAGGCAGCCATACATGGATGTCTCTTTCCCTCTCTGCCTCTCTCCCTTCCCCTCTTTAAAAATAATAACTAAAATAAAAAGGGAAAAAACCCACAAAAACCAAAAAAGGAAAATCAAAAAAAAAAAATCTTGGCTCTCTGACTGAAGAGCTATGTGATTTATGTTGTTAATATTTAGCATTCTAATCCTCAACGTCCTTATCTAATAGGGATAATGCATTTGTTTTATAGGGCTATTGTTAAGAGTTAAGAATAATGCATATAAAATGCGAGTGGTGTTTACTGATGATGGGAATGATGGTAAGGGGAGGAGGAGGAGGAATAGTTGTCACTTTGATTGTTATCATTATTATTATTATAATGATCATGATTGTTATTTTCCTATTTACTTTTTAAAAACCTGATGCACATTGTAATGAAAGTGATTATGATTCCTTGTTTGGTTTGTTTTTTTCATCAGAAATCCAAGAGTCAAATTTGTTGCCTGCTCATCTTTGGCAGGTGTCCAGTGTCTCACAGCTTGCGGTTGTGAAGTCAGCTCCTGCTGGCTCTGCTCTTACTGTCTACTTTCCCCTCACCTAGTCAGGGCTCCCCCATTCTGATTGGTTTCTGCTCCCAGGTTTCCCTGGTGGGCTTCTGCCGGCCCAGCTTCTGGCCGGACCTGGATAGGTCACGGCCTCATGCAGGCTCATTTATTGCTGGACCGTGGCTCATCGCTCAGTCCGAATCTTTTAGCCCTTCCTCAGCTCGCTCCTGCCAGGTAATCAGGAGGGCCTCCTAGAAAATAGGTTCTAAAAGAGAAGATGTTCTTTTTCTTATGCCAGACTCTTCAGGGTGCCACTGGTTTGAGAAAACTTGACCAAATCGTATAAGGTGTGTTTGATTTTCTGGCTTTGTGTTTCCTTCCACTACTTAGGTAATTCAGTGAGTTTGGGCTGTTAATCGATCCAAGAGTCAATTTGTGGTTAAAATTTCTTTTGCAAAAGCAACTTTCCTTGTGGTCCTCAGGAGCGGGATGCAGTTAGGGAGGCTGGGAAGCATAAAGGAGGGAAGATGGATTTACATGTGAATCACCCCTGCCTGGAGCTATCTGGCTGGGGAAAGGTGCATCTAGGCTGGGGGGACTCTCCTGTGCCCCCTGTGGCCATGAAGGGCTTTCTCGTGTCAGGGTTAATGGATGCTCTCAAGGCATTTGCATTTTGACCTATTCCTTACTAGCCCTTCAGTTGCTTCAGAGACTTTAAAAAAAAAAAATAAAAATACAGAAGTGTCACCATTTATCAAGAAACCCAGACAGGAGACTTAAGTGTCCTATTCACCTCAATCATGGAATCATCCTCAAAGGGTCTGCTCACCCAAGTTAATCAACAGTGGAACCTCTTAGATGATCTGGCTGAAAGTAACCCAGAGGGCTACTGGAAGTTCACTCACCAGCAGCTGAAAGAGGGCAAACAGCCCTGTGCTGCCCCAGAACCTCAGCTCTGTCTACAAACGAGAATCTTGAAACCAAAAGAAAAAAATACTTTTTACCAACCTATGTCAGTGGAAAAGGATTCCATCTCTGTAATTAACCACTCATCCAGTACCTCTAAGTTTTGGGAAACCAGAAGATGTGTCTGAAACATCAGATGGTTACACAGTCATTGATGTTGCCTACAACCCTGATGTTCTCCAGGCAGCAGAAAAGGATGAAGTGAAAAAAGATCAACGAATACAAATGACTATGAAATGCATTGAGGAACAATTCCAGTTCACTCTCTCATGCTTTTACCATATTACCATATTTAAAATAAAAGGAAGCTTTCAAAGGATGAAACAGAATCTGATGGGAATCCAAACTGATCCCACCGATTTAAGAGAAAACATGAGAAAGGAACTAATCCTTGAACAGATAAGAAGCAGTACAGTGACCAATGCAGATCGTTACCCTCAACTTTTACTGCCAACTAACTAAGTTTTAGGAAAAAAAGGATGCCTGATAGAAGAGAGTTCCAGTACAGATATCCAGGTGGAAATGGAGAGACCAGCCTATGAATTAAAAATTGTGGCAGATCAGAATGAGAAACCACTGAAAATTGAATTAAAAGTTGAATTAGCTGGTATTAATTCAGTACCTCTTTGTGGCCTTAGTGTTTCTAAGGATGATTTATTGATTGAGGTTTCTGAGAAGTACAGATTACATCTGAATCTCCCAGAACCTGTGGATACCGAAATGACTACAGCGAAATTTATCAAAGAGAAAGCGATGCTAATTGTCACAATGCCATTGGTGTAAGTCAAGAGCATTAATATTTTTGGGTTTTCAGTGATAAAGTTATGTGGATTATCAGACCTTCATTATTGGCGAAGACATAACTAATTGATTACTTTAAACACTAGTTTCACACTTTCTAAGAGTTCCTTTTGAGGGGATGAGATTTTCTCATCAGCTGTTACCTTAACAAACAAACAAAAAAACACACATCACTTTCTCCTCAAATAAACTTGGTATCAAACAAAAACTACTCAAAATAGTATTGCCATGGTATACTTATTTTAAAGGTATTTGTAATTGTCTTAAGTACCACTTGAAAAAAAATACAATAAGCTCTTGCTAAGGATGTAAAATGAATTATTTTATGTTCTATATATTTCTGTATATGACCAGAAGTGTCCATGTGATCTTTAAAGGGCCATATGCAAAATCCATTCAGGGTAATTCATATGATCAGTTTTAACAAGATAAGATATAAAAATAACTAGATTTTTGAATATTACATACTATACTGTTATAGGTGATATGTCATATTAGTTGCTTCTTTTGTTTTGAATTTTACTGTTGTTGTATTACATCATCCCCTTTTTGCTCTCCTCTGTCCCCCTCCCCACCCACCCATTCCCCCCAAAGTCAATCCCACCTGTTGTCCATGTCCATGGTTCCTTTATACTAGGTTCTTGTCTAAACTGCTCCCCTTCTATATTAGTTGATCCTTTAATCAATATGTATAGCTCTTTGTCTGCACATTTGAGTATATAAAGGAATAATAAGTAGTTCTAAGAATTTACAACCTAAAAGCAGGAATTTTAAATCTGCTAATAACAAAGAAAGGGAACCCACAGAAGAGGTCTTATAGTGTGCTAAAAGGGAAAATACCATCACCGTCCTCACCAGCAGTAGCATTGCTAGTGTTCAATGGGCATTTAACTACGTTTCCAACCCTACTATGTTTTCAGTAACTTTCGACTTCTGTATTTTTAGGTATTGCAAATTCTTATACAGGAGATATTTATCGACCTTCATTTATTCAGGATAATGAGCTCAGACACTTACTCCTTAAGGTAAGTAAAGAAATACCATTTGTCTAAGTTGTATTTACCTTTTCATTGTTATTTGAATGGGAGGCACATTTTCTTCAGTTTGCTTTCTGTTATAAATACCCGAGTATAGGACTCTATATTACATGTAATTTCCTTTAATATGAAATTTAATTTATACAATTAACCATATCTTATTAGTTTGGGCTAAAGAAAGTAGAGAGGGAAGCTAGGCACTTTCTAAAATATGGAGCATGGCTTCTCTTAAATGCTAAGCTCCTTACACTTTCTAATGCACTCACCTCCTGTATGGAAGGATCTATTTCTCATTATTACCTTCTTAAGAGCCGTTTAGCTTGTATCCTGTTCCTTCAGGATCCTGTTCTCTGCTTATTAGCCAGCCCTATTTCACCTAATGAGTTGTTACAAAATGTCAATCATATACATGGGTTTTCAGACTTACCAGTCTGGCAGTTTGACAGGAAAGTAGGACCATATCCCTGGCTCATCCTGCCCCTAGGCGGTAATAATATCTTGATCTTGTGCTATGACTGCTGGGCTTTAAGCCATAGCATGATTAAATGGATTCTAATGCATTTTTTTTTAAGAGTGTTTTTTTATTTTATTATTTTTTTAAATTTTATTGTTGTTGTATTACATCCATCCCCTTTTTGCTCCCCTCTGTCCCCCTCCCCACCCACCCATTCCCCCCAAAGTCAATCCCACCTGTTGTCCATGTCCATGGTTCCTTTATACTAGGTTCTTATCTAAGCTGCTCCCCTTCCCCACCTCTGCCTCCCCCCTCTCCCCAACCCCTTTCCCCCTGACTGAAGGCCTATTCCTTGCATTCATATATTTGGTTCTGCTTTGCTTGTTGTTAGTTTTTCTCATTATTGTCCTGTAATGGGTGAGACCATATGATATCTGTCCTTCACTGACTGGCTTATTTCACTAAAAAAAAAAAGATTTATTATTTTTTAGAAAGAGAGAGGGAGAGAGACACCAATGCATGGTTGCCTTTCACCTGCCTCCAGCTACTGACCTGGCTAGAGACCTGGCCTGCAACCTGGTTACGTGCCCTGGCTGGGGATCGAACCAGAGACCTTTGGCTTTACAGGCTGGTGCCTTATCCATTGTGCCAGCAGCTAGGCCCTCTTATTATACATTTTTGTTAATTTTTTTACCTTAAAAAAAAAAATAAGTCCCTCTTATTTCAACAACTAAATTTAAATATAATATTCCTGACAGGAATATAAAGGGGTTATTTTTGTTTTGTTTTGTTTTTTGTTTGTTTGTTTTGTTTTTTGCTGGTAACAAAAACATTTTTAAAGACAGTAAACTATATAGTATACTTTGGAACCTTTTTTTTTGACAATTTTTGTTTTTCCCAGTCAAAACTTAATGGAATCCTTGTTCCACCCCAGTAGGACGGCTGCTTAATTCACCTCATGTTTGTGTCCAGTTGGTAAGATTTAGTTTAAGAAATGCCAAGTGGGCATGTCAGACTCCCTCTATGTGTGCCTATCTATCCATTTCCACACAGGCTGCCTCACGGGAGCTTTACTGAGAACCTGTGGGCATTGTGTGTGTGTGTATGGTCTTCACACCAGGGACAGTCGTGCGCATGGGAGTCGCTGATATCTTACTAAAATTCTTAGTTTCAATTGGTAGCTTATCATTATTCAAAAGGTATACAGTAGAATATTTTCCTTTCTTCCTTATCCCCTGTCTGCACCTCCTTCCACCTCAGTACACCCACAGGCTACCATTGTTACTGATGTGTTTTAGAGTCTTGGCTGAGTTCCTGTGTGCAGTGGTGTACAATTTTTATATCATGAAATATTTCAACTCAATATTCTCTGGCTGAATTACCCATGTGAAAAAAAAAACACATTAATTTAGCCAGGGGTCCAAAGTGTTATTTATTAATCTATTTATATCTATGTTTATCTTAAGAAAAATTTTAAAAATTAATTTTACTACGTGACCACTTTGTTAGATTTATTGCTTACTTCCTCAGAAACTGAATGCATGTGTGTGAGAAAGGCAGATGGGATTTTTCAAATTTACTTTTACATTTTTATATCCTAGGCTGCAGAAGTCTTCCTGTTTGTGGTTGGATGTGAAAGAGGAAAAATTCTCTTCGTTTCTCAGTCAGTCTCCAAAGTACTTAATTATGATCAGGTAACCAAAATAGGATATTTTCCATACTGTGTTTAGGTTTTTGAACAGATTCCAAGGCTTTCTTTCAGAACCTTTTCTTCCATGGGGCTGTGGGATTAGGTTTGCTGAGTCAGAACTCCAGGAGAGATGGAAAGATAGTGGAGCCAGTGTGCATTGTCATTACAACTGTTCATTTCTGATGCTCAGCCACTTACTTCATTTTCCGGCCCCTTAATGTCCACTTATGTAAAAAGTGGAAATGATGATTATACCTGTCTCTCAGGATGTAAAGACTAAATTAACTGTCATATTTGAGAGTGTCTGAAAATGATTAGTTTCCCTTCTCTATTTTCTTCAAGAGAGAGCATTATTATTTACTAAGTTGTACACAGCGCCTAACAGCTTTTGATCTAAGCTCTCGCAACAAACTCTGAAATGCGTATTTTATTTTATTAGCTGTGTAATTGCTTTACATCCTCATCACTGAGAACTTTGAATTAGTTACCCAGAACTATAGCGCTGAAAATAATCCAGCACAGTAAGTAAAGTAGCATCTGTGGTCTTCTTTTAGAAATCACTTAGCCAAGAGTTCATCTTAAACAGGTCCCATTAATTCCAGCCTACCTTACCCCAGAAATAAGAAAGTTGGAGACATAAGGCATTCATAGATAATGGGCTAAATAACAAAGACCGACATTATGAGCCTACATTCATAAGGAATGAGAACCATCATGCAGCTGATTATAGCTGGGGGCACAACAGCAGGAATGCCTGGTTATTCTATCTTCTAATTGGAAATAGAGGACACACACGAAGATAATCAATTTGCGGGAAGGAAAAAGGGGATGGATGTGATAAAACAACAATAAAATTAAATTAAAAAAAGATAATCAACAATTCAAGGTTACACTGAAGTTCCAAATAGGGACATGGAGTCCAGTCCCACTGGGCACTGACTTTGTGTTCAGAGACCAATCAAGAGATTCACTGACTGACTGCTCAGGACTTGATCCTCAAGCTACAGGGTCTGGTCCCGGCTGTTGAGATTCAGAAACCTGCTTTGTTGTAAAGTGGAGTTCTGGGTGTAGATTTACATTACTCCCTCCCACAATAGACTGATGCATACATCAGATTGCTCGCTTTTTAAAATGAGGTATCTAACTGCCAAGCAATCCAGGCTTCTTGTACTGTCTGGTCCATTTGTTCTATTTTCTGCAGGAATGTCTACTTGGGTAACAAGGGAGGTCAGTGGAGGGTGTCACTGGGGATCTGCAATATATCATGCAATATAGAATGCCTGCTGTGTGTTAAGGTGTGCAGAGGTGAGGGAGATTTCGGGTTGAGAGAGGGAATCTAGGGGATCAACAGTAGTTGGCTGGACTGGCCAGGGAATTGTGTGTATAGAGAAGAAGTCATGAATTCCAGGTGATGAGACCACAGAGCAAAGACACAGGCCTAGGAATGCTCTGCATATTGGGAGAAGTGGAATGGGAAGTGGAAAGTTTCCCAGGTAGGATTTTGGTTTTCAGTAGTGTGGTTTTCAGTAGTAGAGAAAACAGTATGATAAATCTCTGTTACACCTTAAAGTCACTGCGACTCCGTGACTTCCATAGGATACTATAATTGCTTTACTTTTACCAAAGATAAAGTTTAAAGTAAATCATAATATGGTTTAGAAGCAACATATATGAACTGGGGAGTGTTATTAAGAGTAAGAGTAAATAGGATATTAGTGGTTAGGTGTTGTGTGCGGTCTGTGTGTACCCAGTTATGGTTCCAGGTGTATATATTATTTTTCTATCTACAAGTATCACCCTGCTTTTACACTAAGTTAATGTCACACAGTATATGTAGTAGATCTATCTCTGAGATTAACTAAAGGCAACTTTAACAAAAGAAAGTATTCATCATGTGTCTCTATGAGGAAATGTAGAAAAATTATGGTACTGATTTCAAATGAATGTCTGCTTTATAAATAGGCTAGTTTGACTGGACAAAGCTTATTTGACTTCTTACATCCAAAAGATGTTGCCAAAGTAAAGGAACAACTGTCTTCTTCTGATATTTCACCAAGAGAGAAGCTAATAGATGGCAAAAGTGAGTGCTCATTTCAGCATGCTTAACATTTAATGTAAATATAATTATTACTGAAAAGTACAAGTATACAGTATTTTTAAAAGTTAGCTAATTATGATTTTATATAAAAGAGAGTTATGTAATATACAATCATTAGCCTCAGAGTTTACAAAACAATGTAACTGTATAAGGAATTCCCGTATTTATACACACATATAAAAATAAATTTAAATTTATTTTACCCATCTGAGCCTCAGTTTCCTTTACTTTGAGGAAAATGTGATTGCTTCATATTGCTGTTTTTCATATGCTAATAAAATCTTTACAAGAAAGTACCTTATGGGATAAAAAATTGGTGAAATTTTAATTATTCAGCTATATGCTGAGAGAATTATTCTCTCATATGGGTTAGGTCTATTCAATGTGAAACGTCTTATATAATTTTGCTTGAGAGTTGTAAGTATTCTTTATTTTCTCTGAAAATACTTATCTTTTCTAAAAATGGTTAGTGTCAAGTGATCATTTATAATATAAAAATAATGATGCTTTATGCAATTGATTACTATCACAATTGAGGTTTTTTCTTTTTCTTTTTTTTTTTAATTGTATTACATCCATCATCTTTTTTTTTTTTTTTTTTTTTTAAGATTTTATTTCATCATTTCTAGAAAGAGGGGAAGGGAGAGAGGCAGAGAGGGAGAGAGACATCAATGTATGGTTGCTTTTCACCTGCCTCCAGCGACAGATCTGACTGGAGACCTGGTTTGTAACCGTGTTATGTGCCCTGGCTGGGGAATTGAACCTGCGACCTTTGGGTTCACAGGCCAGCACCTTATCCACTGCACTACCAGCCAGAGCCATCCAGCGTCTTTTTACTCCCCTCCATCCCCCTCCCCACCCACCCATCCCCCAAAAGTCAATCCCACCTGTTGTCCATGTCCATGGTTCCTTTGTTTTCTTCTTTTTCATTTAATTTTTATTTCATTTCAATTTATGCTTTACCTTTTAGGGGACAAAATAAAGGTAAGTTGCAAGTTTATAAATTATCAAAACTATGATTACTTGACAAATATATTTTTTGGTATGTTTCACTTCCTGGCCTACTGGACAATAGTATTGTTTTCAAAAAACATTTCTCTCTTTTAACTTATAAAAAAGTGTAATAAATGACCAGAAAAACATTAGGAGATACATTTCAAAAGTATTTGAAAATATTCTTTTCTACCTATTCTTTTGCCTCCTCCTCCTGTGAAAGCTGGTTTGCAAGTTCACAGTAATTTCCATGCTGGAAGGACACACATGTGCTCCGGCTCAAGGCGATCCTTCTTCTGTCGGATAAAGAGCTGTAAAGTCTCAGTCAAGGGAGAGCATGAGGGCTTACTCGACACAAGGAGGAAAGGTATCCTTTTGAAGCGTCAGGTGATTTAAGGCATGGATATAAAGTTAATGTTCTAAGTATTTTATTAACAGGAAAAACAGGTATATGGTTAAGGCAAATAATTGAGGCCAAAAGCACCTAAGGAGTTCTCTTTCAAATTTATCAGGTAATTACATATCATCTTTATTGCTTAAGATTTTTTAAAAAATATTTTATTTAATTATTTTTAGAAAGAGGGGAAGAGAGAGAGGCAGAGAGGGAGAGAGACATCAATGTATGGTTGCTTTTCACCTGCCTCCAGCCACAGACCTAACTGGAGACCTGGGTTGCAACCTGGTTATGTGCCCTGGCTGGGGAATTGAACCTGCGACCTTTGGGTTCACAGGCTGGTGCCTTATCCACTGTGCTACCAGCCAGAGCTATTGCTCAAGATTTTATTTTTTTTGTTTTATTTTTTTATTTTATATTTTATTTAATTATTTTTAGAAAGAGGGGAAGAGAGAGAGGCAGAGAGGGAGAGAGACATCAATGTATGGTTGCGTTTCACCTGCCTCCAGGCATAGACCTGACTGGAGACCTGGCTTGCAACCTGGTTATATGCTCTGGCTGGGAATCGAACCTGCGACCTTTGGGTTCGCAGGCCGGTGCCTTATCCACTGTGCTACCAGCCAGGGCTTATTGCTCAAGATTTTAATAGTGCTGTTAAAATTACAATTTGGGGGCTATCAAATGGGAAGAGATGGAAATAAAACTTCAGTTATGAAATTCCATTATTTCTTTTAAAGTATGAAAGTTAGGTCTTAAAATGAAACTGAATACTGCAAAAGCCTGATTTGTTTAATTTTGGTGGTTGTTTAAGATGTTATAGGTATAGTTTTAATTTTTATGATGTGGTTCTTTGGTAAATATTTCTAGTTCTGCTTTCTTGTATTTTTTTTTTTTAATAGACTTGTCTTGCAGATATTTACATTTTTAATGGATTGCAAACTGTCTCATGATATTTTAAAATCCTCACCTAAGGACATGTCTGTTGATTTTTTTTAGAGAGAGGAGGGGGGAGAGAGAGGGACATTGATCGGTTGCTTCTCATACATGCCCTGACCAGGGATCAGCCTCACAGCCTTTTGGTGTATGGGGCAATGCTCCAACCAGCTGACCCACCGGCCAGGGACCATGAGGTTTTTGCCTGAGAAGATATTAACCTATCAGATATAGAATTCCCTATGCAAGTTTTAATGTGAGATTTGCTTTGATGTCTTGTGAAAGGATTATTTATATAGTGCTGCAAGATTCAGTTTATTTGCAAGTTTTGGTCATCTTTTGGGGGGCAGCCATCTAAGAGGATAATCACTAATAATAATTTATTAAGCCCTTACTCTGTCTGGTGCCAGAGACTGTGCTAAGTGGTTTAATCCCCATGAAAACACTATTCTTCTGTTTTCAAATGAAGGAGAGAGCTGAACAGGTTCAGTCATTTACAGAAAGTGAAACAGGCAAATTCACACTCAAACGTAAAGCCCTACTCTTATGTTATACTCTGAACAAACAAAGGAAGAATGCATCAGCAGGCCTAAGGGTGAGTCTGTTTGTAGATCATCAGTTGCTTCCCTCTTGCCCTTGCCCTGAACTAGTAGCAGCTCTCTACAGTCTCCTGTGTGGTTGAACTCACAGCTGACTGGTGGTGAAGAGGTCATGAAATCAAGCTGATTGAGACCAGATTTTGACTCTACCGCTTGCTAGCTGTGTGATTGTGAAACAGTTGCTTAACCCATTTGAGCCTCAGTTTCCTTATCTGTAAAACAAAGATATCCACAGGGTTGAATGGTTTTGTGGCGTGGCTAAACGCATGGATTCTGGAGCCAAACTGTTCAGATTTGAATCCTGACTTGTGATTAACTACGTGATTTAAGATGCACAATGAAATCCTTCTGGGTCTCTCTCTCCTCAACTATAAAATGAGAATAGTGATAGAACCTCCCTCACAGGGTTATGATCAGGATTAAATGAGTTAATATGTGTTATGTGCTTAGCGTGGTTCTTAGCATAGGGACACTTTATACATGCTGTAAGCCATGATGAATATTATTAGAAATAGAGAACCTAAATTCAGGACAATGCACTGTAGATGGTAAGTACCATGACTATCATTGCTTCAGGGTTCCTGCTCCGTCTTCCTCAGATTAATCTTATATTGGAACATGGCCATATAACATGGAACTGCTGTCCAAGGGCAGGAATATTCCTTCTGTGTGGGTGGTCCAAGGCATCACACTCCATGTAGACCTTGGACTACAGTACCTTTTACCCTTAGGGTTTAGCTAGAGATGAGCTAACACCACCGTGTTGGGTAGACACAGCCACAGTGAGTCACCTCATCTACACAGCAGTCCGTATGCGAGATAAACACAGTGGCTAGCGTAGCCACCGTAATAACACAGCCAAAATCTTCGTGGTAGTAGATGCCAGGTGTATAAATGAAATAGAGGCTGAAGTTGTCACATTCTTTAAGTGTTTTTAAGATTGCCAGATTAGCCCTGGCTAGTGGCACAGTGGATAAGGCTCTGGCCTGTAAACCCAAAGGTCACTGGTTCAATTCCCAGCCAGGGCACATAGCCAGGTCTCCAGCCAGGTCCATAGCTGGAGGTAGGTGATGGGCAACCATATGTTGATGTTTCTCTTCCTCTCTTCCTCTCTCCCTTCCCTTCTCTCTGAAAAATAATAAATAAAATCTTTAAAAATAATTGCTGGATTAATTTGTCTTTCCTTTGGGAAGAGAAGCTTTTCCACATGAACTCATTTAGTACTAGTACATATTTTAGTCCTAGTATTCTAGGACTTTGTCTTGGTACATGGCTAATTCCCAGTGTAACCATGTTACTTGGTAAAACCTGATTTCACCCTCCACCTCCTGCCCTACCATCTTACACTGCTCCCTAAACTGCACAACCTCACAGGATTGATCTCAACCTCTTTATTCTTTTTGAGAACCATTGTTTTAGCCTCTTCTCTCCAGTATGGGAGGTCTCTGGGAACACAAGAGAAAGGAAGAACAAGAAAGAGCAGAGGGAGAAGGCATGCCCTGGGCAGCCATGCCCAAGACTGTAGCTGAAGTTACATTGGTGGAGATTTCTTCCCCACTTGCATTTTCGCACAGCTTCTACCTTAATGTTATTTCCAAAAAAGATCCCTCCCATTGGCTGTACCTCAGGAAAAGTGGTAGCAATAAACCTGAGATTAGTACCTGACACAGTAGTCTTTAGTTAAATAGATTTTGGTCAGTCAGCAGTTATTTAGCCCCCACTATGTGCCAGGCACCATACTGAATGCAATGGATATATGGGAAATAGGCAGACAAGTCATTGCTCTAGTGAACCTCAAATTAGGGTGATACGAGGCAGCCCTTTGATGAGTAAATTAATAAATATTTGAGGTAGTAGAAAGTACGATGAAGTCAATAAAATGGGATAATGAGGACAGGCACGAGAAGGAAGTAGTTACTTCAGAATACTCAGAGAACACCTCTCATGTAACATTTGATCTGAGACCTGGATAATGAGGAGTTGTCAGTTATGCAAAAATCTATGGGCAGAAATTTGTTACAGAAAGGCAAGTGTTAAAGACCTTGAGGTTGGAAAACTTGGTGTTTTGAGGGACTCAACAAAGATCAGGGTAACTGGATCCTAGATGCCGAAGAGGAGATAGTGTTGGAATAGATGCCGAAGAGGAGATTAGTGTTGGAAAGAGAGCCAGCTGGACCTCGATCTGTAGGCTCACATGGGCTCAGGGCAGTGCGTTGCTGGTTAATGTTTAACCACTGGCTTGCTGAGTGTGGTTCTGATAAGAATGCTGATATTTTCTTTCTTTCTTTTTAAAAGATTTATTTATTACTTTTAGAGAGAGGGGAAGAGAGAGAGTCAGAGAGGGAGAGAAAAATCAATGTATGTTTGCCTTTCACCTGCCTTCAGCTACGGAACTAGCTGGAGACCTGGCTTGCAAACTGGTTATGTGCCCTGGCTGGGGAATCAATGATATTTTCCTTTATAGCAATAAGTAAGATGAAAGTGAAATCATGAAGACATGTTGTTGGAACATCACTCATTTTTCAATGATATGAGTGACTTTGCTGAAAATGGTAATAATTTTTTTTTAATACAGGAAGGTTATTCAATATTTTTATGATATTCACTGTATAACAGTGACAGACATAACATACTTTTAAGCTTAAATATTAACATTTTGTTTATCACATGCATAATTTTAGAGAATTAGGAAAGAACTAAATAACAAATCAAGTCCTAATTTATAGTTGTGCCAATATCTGTGGTATAAATAGTCACGTTGGCTAATTTCAAGCTATGCACCTATATGAGGTCATTGAACATAGAGTAAGGGAGGGATGTTGGAGAACATACCATTGCATGGTATTTTATTCAAAAAGAATTAATTTAAAATTGTTTAAATTTTTAAAAGGATTTTATTTACGGCCCTGGCTGGTAGCACAGTGGATAAGGCACCAGCCTGCAAACCCAACAGTTCGATTCCCCAACCAGGGCACATAACCAGGTTGCAAGCCAGGTCTCCAGCCAGGTATGTAGCTGGGGGCAGGTGAAAGGCAACCATACATTGATGTTTCTCTCCCTCTCTGCCTCTCTCGCTTCCCCTTTCTCTGAAAATAATAAAATCTTAAAAAAAAAAAAATGAAATTGAAAACCTTGCTTGTCCCTTTCATATTAAAAAAAAAGATTTTATTTATTATTATTTATGAGAGAGGGGGGAAAGGAAAGAGGCAGAGAGGGAGAGAAACATCAATGTATGGTTGCCTTTCACCTGCCTCCAGCTACATACCTGACTGGAGACCTGGCTTGCAACCTGGCTATGTGCCCTGGCTGGGAATCAAACCAGCAACCTTTGGGTTTGCAGGCTGGTGCCTTATCTACTGAGCCACCAGCCAGGCCAAAAATTAATTATTAAAAATAAGTATTAAGTACATACTATGGACCAAACACTATTCTATATCTTGGGGCCAGAGTAGCAAACAAAACAAAATCCTTGCTGATGGTGGTAAGTGATATGAAGAAAAAGAAAACAGAATAAGGAGTAAGATTAGAACCAGACCTTCAAGTCACTGTTTCACAATATGTTAAACATTGTTTTAAAGATAATAAAGCATACCGTCAACAAAATAAAGACAACTTATGTGAGAGACAACTGACAAGCAATGATATTTGCAAATGATCTGCATCTGAGAAGGAGTTAACACACAAAATACATAAGGAACTCTTGCAAGTCAGTAGACAAGAAAAGAAAATCAATTAAAAAATGGTTAGAGGACCTGAATAGAAGTAATGAAGATGGCCAACAGGTATATGAAAAGATGCTCACTATCACTAGTTATTAGGGAAATGCAAATCAAAACCACAATGAAATATCACCTCACACCTATCAGAATGGCTATCATCAATAAAACAATAAACAACAAGTGTTGATGAGGATGTAGAGGAAGACACCCTTGTGAACTGTTGTAAATCAGTATAGCCAGTGTGGAAAAAGTATGGAGTTTACTCAAAAAATTAAAAATAGAACTACCATACCACCTAGCATTTCCACTTCTGGGTATTTAGCCAAAGAAAAGAAAATAGCAATTCAAAAAGATATACGTACCTCTATTTTCATTGCAACAATATTTACAATAGACAAGATATCTGGAAGCAACCTAGGTGTCTGTCAATGGACGACTGGATAAAGATGATTGTACAATTAGCAGTAAAACCATTAAATCTTGCCATTTGTGACAACATGGTTGGATGTAGAGGGTATTGTGCTAAGTGCAATAAGTCAGAGAAAGACAAATACAGTATGATTTCACTTATGTGTGAAGTATGAGAAAATAAGAAGAACAAACAAAACAGAAACAGACTCATAGATACAAAGAACACACTGATAGTTACCAGATGCAAGGGGGATAGGTTTAAAAGGTGAAAGGAAATAAGAGGTACACACTTCCACTGATAAAATAAGCCACAGAGGTATAATGAACAGAACAGAGGACATTGTAATATTGTAATAACTTTATACAGTGACAGATAGTTACTAGACTTATGGTGATCACTATGTTGTATACCTGAAACTAATATATTACATAACAGCTATAATAAAAAATATTTAAGCATAATTATATTGCTTTATTAAATGTGTAGTATAATTTTTAAAGAAACTTTTACAAATTTTAAAAACATTTGTTCATAAAACTTTTTATCCTTTTTAAAATTTTAGCTTTGTTTTAGAATATATACATTAGTACAAAAGTAGATATATATACTTTATACATGTAGAGGCTTAAATGTTTTTATTGCATGCAAAATAAATCCTATTTGAAGGTCATTGCTTGGGAAATTAGAGATGGGATCTTTGGGAGATAATTAGGTTTATATGAAGTCATGAGAGCGGGGCCCTCCTGAGATGATTGGTGTCCTTATAAGAGGAGACTTGCTTGCTGTCTGTGAGCACAAAGCTAGACGCGGTAGGCCAAGAGCCCTCACCAGGACTCAGCCATGCTGCTGTCCTGCTCTCGAGGTTCCAGCCTCTGCAGCTGTGAGGAAAGACATACCTGTTGTTTAAGTCACCCTGTCTGCGATACTTGGTTATGAAACTCAGGCCTAAGGCCACAAACACCTTAGATCATTTTTGGTACTGTAATTTTCGGAAGTAAATCTGAAAAGGCTCTGTAATGGGAACCAAAGGGATCTGGGCCTTACTGAAATTAAACGGATGTTTATTAAATGGGCATTTTACAATTTGGCTTGAAATAAGGAGCTACAAGTCACAAATTGGTGGCAGTATTCTACCTTGTCTGGGGCTCTTTCTGCTTGCTATCTTAGATTTTTCCTTCGGTTTTTGTGAAATTCTAGGATGGCACGTAACTGAATATATGCATCTTGGAGGTTTCTTCTTAAACATGGGAGCCCAAGTCAGTCACTGATGATGAGGTTGGAAGTACTTCTCAGTGTGGTCTTCTAACTCTTTGCAAAGTTATGCAAAGAAAAGTGGCATGTCCTTTAGGCAACTGCATGGCTCTGTTGTAGTATTTGGAAGCAGTCTAGTAACTATTAAATCTTAAGCAGAAACACATGTATATGGTCATAGGTTAAAAAAAGAAATCTAAACATCATTCTTGAAGAATGTAATAATCAAACTTTGGTTCATCCATGTGGTTTCTAAAAGGATTTTTAAATTACAAGTTTCAGAGATTTATAGAAGCAGGGAAATTTCTTTGAAATAAATATTGATAATCTTACTGGGAAAATATAGCTATTTTAAGAATATCTGGTAAGTGATGAATTGAGACTGATTCACAGTTGAATTCTGTGAATGAACCAAAGGAATTGACATTATTAAGTCCCTCATTAAACTCTGCCTCAGGACAACCATGCCAGTGGGCAGGTACTGGGACAGAGTAGACCCGGGCCTGGTCTCTATGTTCATTAGGATGTTAATGTCCAGTCTCCTGCTTAACAACTGTGTGACCTAAGGCAAGTTCCTTTCAATGTGGAAAATGGCATTCTGGACTTGGTTGTTTTCCCAAAATTCATATGTTGAAGCCCTAGTTCCCAATGTGATGGTATTTGGAGATAAGGACTTTAAAGAGGCAATTAAGGTTAAAGGAGGTCATAAGGGTGGGACCCTAATCCAGTAGGACTAGTGTCTTGTGAAGTGAGAGTAAGAGACTAGGAGGCACAGGCGCAGAGAAGAGGCCACGTGAGGACTCAGTGACAAAAAGTCAGAGAGAGAGGCCTCAGGAGAAACCAAATTGCCAATGCCAGGAACTTAGACTTCTCACCTCCAAAACTGTAAGAAAATTAAATTTCTGTTGGTTAAGTCACCCAGTCAGTGGTCCATTACGGCAGACCTAGCAGACTCATAAAATGAGTATCATCCGGCTCATGGGAGTATGGTTAAGATTACATGTGGCTGATTCAGTGCTTGGCTCCTTGTAAGCATCCCACAAATGAAAGCCATTATTTGTGACTCCGAAAGGAGTCAGAAGGAAAATAAAAGAGCAAGAAGCCCTGGCTGGTGGCACAGTGGATAAGGCCCTGGCCTGCAAACCCAAAGGTCGCTGGTTCGATTCCCAGCCAGGGCATGTAACCAGGTTGTAAGCCAGGTCTCCAGCCAGGTCTGTAGCTGGAGGCAGGTGAAAGGCAACCATACATTGATGTCTGTCTCCCTCTCTGCCTCTCTCCCTTCCCCTCTCTAAAAATAATAAATAAAATCTTTTTTAAAAAGGCAAGAAGAAAATTAGTAATTATTTAAAGCCTTTTTGCCATCTTCACATTAGTCCTCATTTAATATGCAAACAATACTGTGCACACCACCCCCACCTTGCAGATGAGGAAATTGAGGAAGTTACAGAATTTGTCTGAAGTCACATAAAAAGTGGCACAAATCAGAAATCCAGCATTAACATCTGTATTCTTTCCACTATGCCCTGCCACCTACTTAAGTAGCTTTCTAGATGCCCAAGGTTATTACTGAAAGAGCTGCATTGTAGGTGATTTCTGCAGTCCACATGCACCTGCAGGTTGGCTTCTCTACGGCCCACACACCAAGGTTCACTCTCACGTCAGGCTGGGCTACATAGATGCCTCCAGTAAGAGGCAAGTATCTTCTCAAAAAAGGACTTTTTAATCTGCTCAGGCACTTGACCCACGTATTCACGTGACACTCCAGAGCTATGTGCTTTGTGTGTGTTAGCAATCAGTAAGGTCTTTCCTTGCAGTGTCTGGTTTTTGAGAACTGCCTGCAGACAGACATGTAGACAGAGGCCTGGACCGGGGATAAGGCAGCTACAGAACGGAACCCTGAGATGCCACATGGATGACTTCCCACACATGAGGTCATTTGCACTGTACTTTAACCAAGGAGAATGTCTGGCATTGAAGTAATTATATTTTGCATATACTTGCTTTCAAGTTGTTCATTCCAGTAGTTACAAGCCAAAGTAATGGACTGTGTTAATACTACTCCCATTAATGATGAGCATTAACAAAGGTGTTTTTCTTCCTTTACATGACATGTTACATTAAAGTTTTTGTTGTTTTGAAGATGATTTTCTAGAGCACTTTTAAGTTTACAACAAAATTGAGAGGGCGGTAGAGAGATTTCCCATATATTCTTCACTCCCACACGTGCAGAACCTCCATTATCAACATCTCCCAGAATGGTATATGTATGTTTTACCCTGGATGGAACCTGCACTGACACATCATAACCCAAAGTCCACATTTAACCTTTGGGTTCACTCTTGGTATTGTACATTGTGTGGGTTTGGACAAATGTAATGACATATCTCCATCATTGTAATCTACAAATTATCTTCATTTGTCTTCATAAAGTCTCTGCTCTTTGTCTATTCATTTCTCCCCAACACCACCCCTGCAAACACTAGTCTTGAGTTCCCACAGTTTTACCTTAGTTACATTTAAACATAAAAGAAGAGTGGAAAGCAGTCTTTTAAATGTTAATTCAACTGAATTTAAGATTTATGGATGGGGTTTTTTCCAAAATTGCTGCAAATCACTCACAACAACATGGGTTTGAACTATGTGGACCTGCTGATTTTTTTTTCCTCACTGACTACTGTAAATATATTTTTCTCAGGTTTTTCTTAACATTTTTTTCTCTAGCTTTATTGCAAAAATGTGGTATATCATATATATAATGTACAAAGTAAGTGTGAATTGACTTGTTATTGTTAAGACTTCTGATCAACAATAGGCTATTAGTAAAGTTTTCGGGGAGTCAGAAGTTACACTCTGATTTTCAACTGCTGGGGGATCAGTGCCCCTAACTCCCTGCCTCCACGTTGTGCAAGGAGCAACTGTGCTAGTCTATGATTTTGTGTATTTCTGAGATTTCCCATAATAAACTTTTTAAGATTGACATAAAAAACATTATTTCTACCCTGATTCTAATAGTGATATCACAGGTTCAGACTTTGAAAAAGCTTCCAAAATAGGGATAAAATTACTCACATATCACAACTTGTGAAATCAAAGGCTGATGAAAGATGGATGACTACATCCAAGCATCTTAGGTATTTCTTAAGCTTATCTTGGTAAGATAATCAGCATTACAGTAATGCCCTCAGAATGTATTGGTTTCTTGTGCAGGTATGACAGATGCTGTCAGTACCACATGACAGATCCTCTCAGCACCTGCCACTTTGGGGGCATGTCATGGGATTTCCAAAGTCTAGTGCCTGTGACTCTATGTTTGACCTCTTTTTCTCTGGTCTTTGGAGACAGCTCTGCTTCCCTGGGTTGTTTATGGTGGCATTAAACAGAATGATACGCTGGATTTGGTGTTGGAAGAGATAGTGACTTGTAATTTAAGGAATCTGTGAATCATGGAGGGGATGATGGGTGTCCGGTGTTGAATACAAGGGCCTACGCATGGCTTACAGAAGTCAAACTCTGCTGCCTGCTTCATTCCCCACTTCTCCATTTCCCACCATGCTTCAACCACATCTGACTGCTACCTCTTGACTCTCCATTTACAGTGGCAATTCCCTTTCATTGGAATACTTTTTTGTATTCCTCCCTTCCATTATACAGGCAATTCCTGTTTGAACACCTATGACAGAGTACTCACTATTATCAAAAGCATCACGTTAGTGGCCCAGACAGGGAGCTCTCGAGCCAGCCAGTCTGGAAGTGAATCTTGGCTCCACCTGTCCCTGCTGTGACTTTGGTGTTAACTCCCAGGATTCTAACACAATGAGGATAATGTTACAACACCCCACAGGACTATTAAGAAGATTAAATGAGCTAAACATTTAAGACACTTAAAATAGAGTGTAAAGTGTTCTATAAATCTTTGTTACTATTAGTTGCTATTTTGTAAGACAGTCCATATCATCTATTTAAAAAATGTTTTTAAAAGAATTGTTATAGTAACAGCCTTACTAAGTAGTACAGATTTAAAACAGTGACTGTTCTGGTCTTTTCTAATATTATCACAAACTGTTTTAAGTAACTTTACCAACCCTTCTTTTTTTCTTTTTAACCTTTAAGTCACTTTTTTTTAATTGCCATAATCTCTATACTGCCTATCTTTTATGCCTGTGTTGCATTTCATTGTTTTCTTAAGCATTTCCTGATATTTGAGCATATGGATTATTTTGTTTTTCATTTCTCTGGTTGGGCCTGTTTGGTATGAGTTAATTGATTGCAATTTTTTTCTAAAAAGTGAAATTTGAGTCACATTTTATTTTTATACCTTTTATTATACATTTCTTCAAATGTTCTCTAAAATGGTTTTTTAATCCATTATCAGTGCTAACATAAGAAATTTAAAGGTCGATGATAATGAGAAAAAAGGTATTTAAGAATATGCATAATTATCCTTTAAACTTTTGAACACAATATATCAAAATTTTAATAAGCTGAAAACAGTATCTTTGGCTAGGAGCAAGAGAGCATGAAATTTTAACTTTTTCTAATGTGAATTACTCTATTTTTAAAAACTGACTTAGAAATAGAGATAGAAACTAAATTGAAGCAATCTGCTTATTTTTTGACACAGTTTAGTTCCTGAGAAAAATAACCCATTAAGAATGAAGTTGTTAAACACAATTGAAGATTTCTTTTCAATGGAATACTATTCCCGTCATATTTTAGCATATTGAAACAATATTTCAGAGCACAGTTATATAACTATTATAAATATCAATGTAAGAAATTTAAGAATTCATAATGATTCAAATGCTGTTTTATCTTTATTTCTAGTTTTATTGAGATAAACTTGACAAATGCTCTTTTAAAAAAACTTTTGAAATAGATCACAGAAAATTCTGTACTATCCGCTGCACCGGTTATTTAAGAAGCTGGCCCCCAAACATGGTTGGAATGGCAGAAGAAATGGACACTAAGACAAGCAGTTATTTCACCTGCCTTGTTGCCGTTGGGAGATTATATCCACATATTCCCCCACAGAAGAGTGGAGAGATTAAAGTGAAACCAACTGAATTTATAACCCGTTTTGCAGTGAATGGAAAATTTGTCTACGTGGACCAAAGGTAACATTTATACGCCTTCATGATTAGAACTCAGTGGGTTATTTAAAGCTATTAAAATGTGGCTTATGCCCTGGCTAGTGGCACAGTGGATAAGGTGCCGGCCTACGAACCCAAAGGTCACTGGTTCAGTTCCCAACCAGGGTAACATAACCAGCTTGCAAGCCAGGTCTCCAGCCAGGTCTCCAGCCAGGTCTCCAGCCAGATCTGTAGCTGGAGGCAGGTGAAAGACAACCATACATTGATGTTTCTCTCCCTCTCTGCCTCTCTCCCTTCCCCTCTCTCTGAAAAATAATAAATAAAATCTTTTTTAAAAAGTAGCTTATCATTGCTGGGCTTTTTCTTTTAAGGCTTTAGAACAGGAAATAAAATTTAAATGAAATAATAACACGGATATATCAATAAATTCATTCAAGCCAAAATGTACACTGGGAATATTTCTTAGCCAGTGGCACAGAAAAATGGCATGGTCTCTGGCCACAATTTTATTGGCAAAGGGTAGAAAAAGCATACTTGAGATTGGATGGGTATCCACTCTGATTTGCAGCCCCAGTCTGGGTCTAGGGCAGCCGAAGGGAACCCAGTGATGCACCTGGGTTACTCATCCCCCAGTCTGCTTCCCTACCCTCCTGGCCACGTATGGACCTGACATATTCTGGAAGAGAATTGGCTCACCAATCCTGACGTTTATTTTTATTTTTAAAACCAGGGCAACAGCAATTTTAGGATATCTGCCTCAGGAACTTTTGGGAACTTCATGTTATGAATATTTTCATCAAGATGACCATAGTAATTTGACTGACAAGCACAAAGCAGGTATGCGTTGAGTTGGGGTACAGTTTTGGTAACTTTTTAACTACAGCTTTAACTCAATTTCTCATTCCTATGAAACCCAAACCTTGAATTAATCCTCAAAAGTTTGGTTTGTGTAGACCATTATGCTGATTATTTTTTCTTAAGTTCTACAGAGTAAAGAGAAAATATATACAGATTCATACAAATTCAGAGTGAAAGATGGGTCTTTCGTAACTCTAAGAAGCCAATGGTTTGGTTTCACAAATCCTTGGACCAAAGAACTGGAATATATTGTGTCTGTCAACACTTTAGTTTTGTAAGTAATTTGTTATGTTGGTAAGACCTTCAATTAATTTCAAATGAATATCTTGACTTTCCTCTTATCTTGCTAAACCATTAAACTGTATGGTCCTCTGTCTTATATTACAAATTGAGATGTATATTGAGCAAATCATTCACAGACTCTTGGCATTAGTTCTCAAAATTAAGCTAAAAATTTGCCCTATTAAAGTTTATTCCTTTTTTTTAGCATAAAATGTGATAGTTAAGGTATTTATTCAAGCATTTCCTTTCTAGGCTTTGTCTTATCCCATTAGTAAGTGATGTGGATGTGGCTTTAAACTGTCTGTCATTTTAAGAAATTGTTTTGCCTTCTACCTCGTTTTCAAAGCCTTGGGTACTGTGTGTGATTGTGCAGGAGAACAGGACCAAGGGATGAGCTGAGTCCAACCCAAGCACTGCTTGCCAGGTCCTGGTCTGTGCTGTCAGCCTGAGGAAGAGCCAACTTTTCCCCATTCGCTCAATATGCTAGCATGCCTCTAGTCTAAATATTGGGTTGGCCAAAAAGTTGGTTTAGATCTTTCCATGAAATAAAAAGTATTTTTCATTTTCACCAACAACTTCACTGATTTGGATACTTTGAGTATGTCGGCTATCTCCCACTATTGGTTTCTAGTGGGCAGAGGCCAGGGGGGCTGCTAAATATCCTCCAATGCATAAGGCAGCCCCACAGCAAAGAGTTATTTGGCCAAAATGTCAACAGTACCAAGAAACTTCATGAACCAATTTTTACACGTTCGATCAATCACAGCATCTTCTCCATGCACGGCACAAATCATTTTATTGCATTTCAGTTGCATTTTTACCTTTCTTAAAATAATGAAGCATAATACATCAAAAATTGTTTCATACCCTTTTCCATTGTCAATATTTAAATCGCTACACAAAAATTCACTCATTTTGATACATTTTTTAAAATGCACTCTGATATGACAGCTGTTATAACACAGTCCAATGAAATTGTTTTCAATGAAGTTAAAGACAACTAAGCACGATGAGAGCCATCTTACAGAAAAGAAAAAATGAACATTTTGGCCAACCCAATACTAGTCTTTAAGTTTTTTGAAATTGCTATGACATTTCCTCAAACCTATTTCCTCATCTACAATATTTAGCTTTATTTAGTAGCTCCAAAAGCTTAGTACCTCTAGCAGTATCTTTTTTTAATTTACTTTTATTGTTGTTGTATTACATCCATCCCTTTTTCCTTCCCTCTGTCCAGCAGTATTTTTATCCATTCCGATAACCCTTGCCTTCTTGTCATTAGTCTATGAACTGAGAGTTTGTAACAATATGTACTTTATAGAGTAATAAGGGCATTTGGTACTTAGCATGTTAATACCTTGATCTCTGGTGGTGACATTAACAATATATATAAAACAAATGAGTCAAGAAATGAGAAATTAAATGCAGAGCTCAATATCATTACCTGAACAATTTCCTTCTTTTTTAAAAACGTAATCCCTTCTGGCATTTCTCAATTCTAGGGGACACAGTGAGGCTGGAGAAGCATCATGTATTCCTTGCAGCTCTCAGTCATTTGAAGGTAAGCTTAGTTTTAGATGTAGAAACTTATTACCAGGACTTACTATTACTACCATCTTTTTCTGTCTTGGATAGGCAAAAATTTCAAGTTGAAATTGAGAAGACTTCTGTGGGTGACCTGCAGAATCCCACAGAGCTTTGGTCACACTTCCACTGTAATCTTATATAGTATTGCAATTAGTTGTTCGTGCAACTGGCTCACCAGACTGTGAGTTTTTAAAAGAGTAGAAATAGTGTGTTATCCATCTTCTGTACCTAGCAGATAGCCTACTGCCTTGTATTTTGTGGCATTCAATAAAGTACATGCCAGACATATTAGTAAAAAGGACTAAGGGGGAGTTTTTGCTCATCTATGTCAGTTTTCACCTCAGGAATTACATAATGTATCACTTGCATAAATAAAAGTATTAGGAAATATTAAAAAATGAAGTAGTATTGCTCTGGCTTTAGTATTGATATTAAAATGGGAAGGAAGCCCTGGTTGGTGGCTCAGTGGAAAGGTACCCACCTGCAAACCCAAGGGTCACTGGTTCAATTCCCAGTCAGGGCACGTAACCAGGTTGCAAGACAGGTCTCCAGCCAGGTCCTTAGCTGGAGGCAGGTTAAAGGCAACCATACATTGAGGTCTCTCTCCCTCTCTGCCTCCCTCCCTTCCCCTTTCTCTAAAAATAATAATAAATAAAATATTTTTTAAAATTTCTTTTAAATGGGAAGCAACTGTCTGTATTCAAGGATTAGAGGTCATGATTTACCCCCAATGACTTTTTACACATTTGATTCATATCCATTCTTGAATAAACATCTTAAACCATCTGGAATTAATTATGTTTGTAATACAAACATAAATGTTTCTAACATTTTAGGATATGGCTATTCCTACTTCTTTAAAGATAGAAACATTTGCAAGAAATATATCAACCAAAGTTATATACTTTTTGAAGTCCTCATTTGTATTTTCCCTCTTATTATTTAGAATCCTCTCTACAGTCTGGTATCAGTGTGCCTGGAATGTGTACTGGAACAGTGCTTGGTGCTGGTAGTATTGGAATAGATATTGCAAATGAAGTTCTGGACTTACAAAGGTAGTGTTTTATTTTTTGAAAATATAAGTAAAATTATTGCACTAAAAAAACAATATTCTTGGACAATAAGTGGGGATTGACTGAGAGAGGGAATGGGGAGGGTGGGACAGGTGAGAGCAATGGGGGAAAAATGAAACAATTATAATACAACAACAATAAATTAGTTTAAAATACTACAAAAAAACCCAATATTAAAAAAATCAGTAAGTTTCCTATATGCAAACAGTAACCAGTTCAGCAATATAATGGTTAGAAAAAGATCACCTTTATGATATGAAGAAAAAAAAGATATTTAAATATAAATGTTACAAGGGATATCTAGAACTCTATGGACAAAACTTTAAAATACTGCAAAGGTAGTCAAAGATGATTTGAATAACTTTCCAGCTAGAAGATGTTTTTTAATGGGAAGTCTCAGTAGTATAAGGATGTCACTGTTCCTTGAACTAACTTATGAATGCAATGTGAATTCAGTTAAAATACCATCATGCATTCGCGTGTTAGAATCCAACAAATGATACCATGTTAGGATATCCAGGAGAATTCTAAAAACCAAAATTAATAGATTGAGAATAAAACTATCAGATATTATATTATAAAGCTATAGTCACTACAACATTTTGGTACAATGTACACATTAATGAAAAAAGAATAGATTTCAGAAAAAGGCATATATATGGAAAGTTATTATATGGTAAAAGTGGCATTTTAACTCAGTAAGGGGAAATGGACTAAACTGTTAGGAGTGTAATTATCTCAAACCATTCAGGAAAAAAAATAAAACTAGACCCCATTTTTATTCTTTATACTAAAATAAATCAAAACTAAATCAAAGAGTTCAAAATAAATCTATAAAACTATTTCAGGAACACAGGCACAAATTTTCATAATCTTAGTTTGGAAAGTCACACAAAAATCATTACACTGCCTGGCTGGTTAGCTCAGCTGGTTAGAGCATTGTGCCAATATGCCAAGGTTGCAGGTTTGATCCCTGGTCAGGGCACATACAAGAAGCAACCAATGAGTGCATCAATAAATGGAACAACAAACTGATGTGTCTGTCAGTCTCTCTCCCTTGCTCTAAAAATCAATAAGTAAAACATTAAATATATATATTAATGTATATGTAAAAGATTATTAAAGAATCATTAAGAAAAATTGATCAATTATATAAAATTATATAACTCAAAATTAAAACGGCCCTGGCTGGTAGCATAGTGGTTAATGTGCCGGCCTGCGAACCCAAAGGTTGCAGGTACGATTCCCCAGCCAGGGCACATAACCAGGTTGCAAACCAGGTCTCCAGTCAGGTCTGTGGCTGGAGGCAAGTGAAACGCAACCATACATTGATATCTCTCTCCCTCTCTGCCTCTCTCCCTTCCCCTCTTTCTAAAAATAATGAAATAAAATCTTAAAAAAAAACTTTTTAAGTGTAATTATAACCATTATAACAAAGTTAAAGGGTAAATTATAAACTTCAGAAAATATGTGTATTTGCATGTGAAAGATGGACCAATTAGCTTAATATATGAAGTTTTATAGTATAAAGAATAGTTATTATACTATGTGTAATAAACTTTATATAACTTTATAATTAACCTTAATCTATATTAATCTGTAATAATAAAGTTTGAGCCAGTTTTTTAAAATAGTTTTTAAAAAGTTAATAAAATTGAAGCTCTGACTGGTGGCACAGTGGATAAGGCGCCAGCCTGCAAACCCAAAGGTTGCTGGTTTAATTCCCAGCCAGGGCACATAACCAGGTTGCAAGCCAGGTCCTTAGCTGGAGGCAGGTGAAAGGCAACCATACATTGAAGTCTCTCTCTGCCTCTCTTCCTTCCCCTCTCTCTAAAAATAATAAATAAATATTAAAAAATTAAAAAGTTGAACAGTGGCAATTGAATAGAAAAAATTCAAATGGCCAAGAAATTAAAATTGCTCAATTCCAGTCACAGTTAAAAACATGTACAAACTAAATGAGTTACCTATTTTCAATTAGAAAGTTTATCAAAGATTTCAAAGATTGATAATCAGTATTGATGACAGTGTGAGAAAAGAGTCATTATTAAATTGTCTGTTGAATATAAGTTATTCCAACTGCTCTAGAATGCAATTTGACTATATCTATCCAAAATGTAAGTTTATATAACCCCAGACTCACCGATTCTACCCCAGGAACAAATAATCTTATATAAACAAGCAAAGACTTGAACAAGCAGAGACTGTTCACTGATTGCATTTTTATACTAGTGCTTTTAATATTTATTTATCATAGCTATAACTTGTTATGGCATATCTATACAATAAAGTACTCCACAATTGTTCAACATTATGTAGCACTATTTGTTCTAACATGGAAAAATGTTTAAAGCTAATAGAAAAAGAACAGGAACCGAAGAATAGTATGTATAATAACCAACTGGTATAAGAAAATAGAAAGGTGTGTGAATATGTGAATGTGTGTGTATACAGGCCCATAAATATCCATCCGAAATTCTTAAAACAAGATAGAATTTGAATTTAGAATTTCTTCAGGTTTTAGAAAAATTATGTTTTAGAGAGTTATATGTAATACCCCCAGAGAACATCAGGGTTTTATTTTGTTTGTTGGTTTGTTTTACATTTTACTTATTATTTTTTAGAAGGAAAGGGAGGAGGCAGAAAGGAAGAGAAACATCAATGTAAGGTTGCCTTTCACCTGCCTCCAGCCACAGACCTGGCTGGAAACATGGCTTACAACCTGGTTATGTGCCCTGGTTGGGAATTGAACCAGTGACCTTTGGGTTCTCAGGCTGGCACCTTTCCACTGAGCCATCAGCCAGAGCCAACATCAGTTTTTTAGTGAGTTATGTGTAATACCCCCAGAAAACTTCATGGGCAACATCCCATAATCAATTAAATCATTTAATCAATGAAGTATTTACAGATTAAATGGTAAAATGTCTGGGAGGAGAGGAGAGGTGACAATTTGGGGTATAAACATTAAACAGGATTGGGAAAGAATAATTATTGAAGCTTTTGGGGGATGTTATGTTATGAGATTTTGTATATTTCATATCTGTTTGAAGGATTTTTTCTATAATAAAACTTAAAAATATGTTTTTGCAGTGCAGTTTTGTAAATACTTATAGTTGGTAGGACAGAGTGAGATAAAAAAAGTAGTCAACCTCATACTAGTTAGGTCAGGTTTTGCTGAGTTCAGATCAATTCAGATTTTGCTGCTGAATGAATTATGGAGAATCTGTTTTCAAGGTGTTTTTGGATTTTGGAATTGCAGAGAAGGAGCTTATACAATAACTGCATGATACATTACAGTATATTACAATACAAGTATTTTGTTCAGACATTTCAGTTACCTCCCATATTTAGGACTGGAGGTTGAGGGATGATGGGCAATGTAGAAAAGAAGAAATTTTTGCTTTTTATTTTCTTTTTGCACAGTTTGAATTCCCAAGTTTTTAAGTGGGGAAAAAAAATCACGTGTAAGACATTTGTCGTGTCTTAATGGATACCTTGGGTTGCTGCCACCGTGAAGCCATTGTGAATAATGATGCCGTGAACATGGGTCTACAAATACAAGTTCCACTCCCAGCTTTCAGTTCTTTTGGGTATATAACCAGAAGCAGAATTGCTAGATTATTATCATAATCCTATGTAATTTAGTGAGGAACTGCTATTATGTTTTCCATAGCAGTTTCACCATTTTACATTCTCCACCAACAGTGCACAAAGGTTCCAATTTCTCACCATTGCTTGTTGTTTTCTGGTTTTTGATAATAGTCATCCTAATGGGTTTGAAGTGGAATCTCATTGTGATTTTGGTTTTCAATGCCCTAATGATTAGTGATATGACTCTTTCAAGTGATTATTGGCCATTTGTGTATCTTTTTTGGAGAAATGTCAATTTGGGTCCTTTGCCCATTTTTCAATGGGTTCTCTTTTTGTTATTGTTGAATCGTAGAAATTCTTTGTTCTAGAAATTAACCTCTTATATGTCATTTTCCCCAATCTCTGGGTTGCCTTTTCATTTTGTTGATAGTGTCCTTTGATGCATGGAAGCTTTCAATTTTGATAAATTTGACTATTTTTCTTTTGTTACATGCACCTTTGGTATCATATCCAAGAAATCTTTGCCAAAGCCAATGTCATGAAAACTTTCTCAAAGTTTTCTGCTTAGTTTTAGGTCTTACATTTAGGTCTTTGATCCATTTTGAGTTAAATTTTGTGTATGATATAAGGTAATAGCCCAACTTCCTTCTTCTGCAGGGGACTATCCAGTTTTCCCAGCACCATTTGTTGAAAAGACTGTCCTTTCTTGGCACAATCATTAAAATTACTTGACCATATATGCTGGAAGTGCATTTTAAGAGGAGTGGAAAGTGAGCCAAACATTGACAGCTGGATACCTTTAGAATGGCCAGGATGCAGTGGGGAAGGTATTTACATATGGAGGTACTTCAGCCAGTGTATAGAGGTAGGTGGGAGAAAGCAGGATGGTTTCAGAGAATGGAGAGACTTGGTTGAAAGAGGAGTCAGGTTGCTGAGAGTGGTGGGAAGTTCAAGGTGAAGTCAAGTAGTGGAGAGGTTAAATAGCGGATTTCTGCCCAGTGGAGTAAATATGAAGAAAGCCATGTTTCAAACCATTAATTTCATATAAGGGAAGGGATTGTTTTCATCTTTAAGCAGAAGCCAAGGGAGCAGGTGATGATTTTAAGCCATGAACCACAGAAGAAGCCAGCCAAGCCACTTACATCAACTTCCCTGTGAAAAGTCCCTGAGACAGGCCACTGATCTTTTCTTCACTTTGCTGACCTAATTCATTCCATTTCCGTATTAATTTCTTCCTCTATTTCTTGTCAGCTACCATCTTGGGAATACATAAAGACAAAGTTATGCTTATGCCATTAGGTTTCACATAATTGAGCATTTAACAATATATGGTACTGTCAGTTTTACATATTTAAGTCTTAGGAAGTGATAGTGATCAAAGGGTATGATTATGTTTGTCATTATGTCTCATTGACTTTTGTTCTTGAAGATGACCAATCACAGTAAAAATGACATTTTCTACTAAAGTTTACATAACATTAGGAAATCTTTCTCTGCTTTCAGTTCTGCTACTTGTTATCTTGATAAGGAACTGATTCTAGATGTGAACGCCTCTTTTAAACTAAGTGTGTTATATTATTCTATTACTTCATGATGTGCTATATTAAGATAAGTAACATGATTTACTTATGGGCTTTTACCTCAGAGTTCTATGTTTCTATTTACTACTGACTTCTTTTCAGCTCTTGATAGTCAGAAATACGTTTCGCACCTATCAAGTTGGTCTTTTGTAAAAAACTGTCATGATACTCAGTCTCGTGTTACTTCACTGTATTTTTACTAGATTATGATATATTCAGAGGAGAAACTTTCCTTCTAAAAATATAAGTAGAGAAAATGTCTTATGTGTCACTTTTTAAAGGTTTCAGTCTTCTGCATCCCTTGGTGATTCAAGTCCAACAGATTTAATGAAAGATATTCACACTATAAACTGCAAAAATGTAAGTACAATCATAACTGGTAATATTCATGAAATAAATGACCAATAAAATTTGCTCCTTGTTGATTATATATCCTGATAAAAGAAGCCATCCTATTTTTAAAAATGAACTCTTTTCTAGCTATCCAGTTTTTAATAGGCAGTGCAGAATAGGAGGTAAGTGTAAAGTTGCTGGAACCTTACTACCTGGGTCCAAGTTGTGACTCGGACAATTAACCCTAGGCTTGTCATTTAAACTCTGTGTGCCTTGAGCTTCTCATCTGTAAATCAGGAATAATAATAGCACCACTCTTTTGGAATGGTGTATGAATTGATTAAATATGAAAAACACACAAAAGCTTACTGGTGTCTGATACACAGCACATGCTTACTAAAGGGGAGCTATATAATTGCTGTTATTCCAACTCAGTAGATTAAATGTATCCTTTGTGATCTGTAAACAACTTTAATGTAAGCTACAAGGTAAGTATTACATACTATTTAATTCAATTGAACAAATACTGGTTATTTGAAATGCACTGGTACATATATAAAAATGACTGAACTTCATGTTCATATCCGGAAGACTCACATCCAATATAATTGTAACCTAGCCCAGACAACAAAACTCTGTAAAATAATAGGTCTAACCAAAGTGGCAGAAGAATATAAAAGAGAAATTAAACCTGACCAGGCACAAAAGGGAACTTGCAAACATAATTTTATGTAAAATATTATGCCTTTTGGGCTGGTATATTAAAATTTTACTCACACATTCAGCAAATATTTTTGGGATACTCATTTTGTGTCAGACTTTATGTTAGAAACAGGGGGTAAGCCACTGTAACAAAAATCTCCAAGTAGTATACATTATGTAGGCATTCTATAGATAAAGTACCTCAATTTAGGACAATATAGGTAAAAGACTTCCTATTTTGATGCCCTACATTGAATAGTAGATTGCTTGGCTTGTAACTATGTAATCATATGATAATTTTTTGGTTAAAAGCCTCTGGTTTACTCCATTCTCCACTCCAAAGCTATAATCCCCATTGTAGTTTCATATGGGATCTAGTTTTGCCATCATTTTTTAAAAAACTGAAATAACTTTGACTCAGAGCATTGTGGTCAAGAATTTTCCCTTCGTCACCCAAAACTGTTTCTCATAGCGTATACATTTGGTTATGGTTACGAAGGATGAGGCTGGCCTTTGGTGGCAGGAGGACAGGTTAACACAATGGCTCTACACTTTGAGCAAGACAGTAGTAGCCTCTTTAGGCCCCAGGTTCCTGACCTGTACAAAGACAGCTACCTCACAACATTTTAAAATGAAATAATTGCAGTGGTGGTGCTGTCAGACGGCCCATGTCTGAAAACTGCTAATAAGTATTCCCTTCGAGTAGGGACCTTACTGTTTATTATTCTGTCTTTTCAGGTGTCCGATAAGGAGTTGGTTCCACTAAGTGCTTCTGAAGTGGGAGAGCTAGAAGCTACGAGGCAAAATCACAGCACAGTTGCTCCCCACAGTCAGGAGCCGCTCCTAGGTGAGTTTTCTTGGGCAACTGCCTGACATTTTGTTTCCCAAAAAACTCCTTAATCACTATTATTTTCAGGCATCAGGGATCTCTAGAGAGGCAAAAAAGCTTCAGCTAAGACTTTTCCATTCAAAATCCTAAACACAATAATCATATTCTTGTGTTACTTAAAGGACCGGTCATTGAAAATTCAGTTATCAACTGAATCAGTTATGGGCATTGTTTGCACATACAATTTAAATAAAAAGAAGGTATATTTCTGTCTAGGGAAAAGTGTCCATTTTTAGGAATTCAAGAATTTTTAAAGGATACTGATGATAAGATATAATTACTCATTTTAAGTATGTTTATACGAAGTTCACCTCAAGTAAATTCCAATGACCATTTTATTTAATAACTAGCATTTATTTACTGAAAGTTTGTGTCAAAGAAAATCGAAGAACTTAAAGGACTCTGGGTATCAGCTGCACACTGAACCACTCAAGTTCTATTGTAATTTGAAAGGTATCTAGAAACTTTAGTTAATCTGTAGCTGTGTTTTAGCTCTTTAATTTCTAGAGCTTCTTCCTTCTCTCTCATTTAAGCCTCATTTCCCTAGTCTCTTCTTAGAGATTTTTTTCAGTAAAAATCTGGTTACTGCCCTTTGATAAGAATCCTAAGGTGTAAGAAACCTTTGCCACGGCCTTCTCATTTTTCGGTTAAACACAGTTTGGTGGGGTTTTTGGTTTTGTTTTACAAAGCAGATTAAAATTAAATTTCTCCTTCCTGGCTCTACACACACCAACCTCAGTTTTCCAACTATCTGGGAGTCTGCGCCTTTCCAGGCTGTGCTTTCCTGTTGGAAAACTCATAGACTAGCTCGCTTATGTGCATGACGTGAGTTAAGTGCAATTTGTCTGACAGCATACTGTTTTAAAAATAGGTGACCTTTCTAAAAATGTGTCTGGCTTTTGCAACTTACGATGTGTAATTTGCCCTAAAAAAAATGTGTTGTATAGTGTTCTAGCTGTGCTTTACCTTTTTGATGATAATCATTTCTAACCACCAAATATACTTACATGGGCCTGTATTCTAATTCTGTAGGTGATGGTGCCCAGCTTGATTTTGATGCCTTGTGTGACAATGATGACACAGCCATAGCTGCCTTTATGAATTACTTAGAAGCAGAAGGGGGACTGGGAGACTCTGAGGACTTCAGTGACATCCGTTGGGCAGTCTAGTGTTTGATTTTTAACTCCAAAAATGAGAAATGTTTTACAGCATTTCCTTTGTCCAAAAAATGGTATATTCTTCTGTACTGTATTGATACTGTCTTTATCCTTTTCTCTTATTAAGGGTCTACCAAGTTTTATAGATTTGCACCTACTTTCACAGGGGTGTGAGGAAATGTGACGTTTTCCTTCAGCTAGCACTCCTGCAGACCCCTTTGTTCAGTGAACTGGCTTTAAACCAACTAGTTGCTATTTTTGCTAAAATATTTCTAACCAAGAGTATCATATACATCTTGTTTTGATTATTTGAAGCACTTTATTTGAATTTGGGAAATGTAATAAGTTGGCATTTTCCTTGTGTCTAAGATTCATTTTATAATTGACTTATAATAGATTTGTGTACTTTGGAACATTTCCATTCCTGGTATGTTTCCTTAAAGGGACAATGGGATTTATAGTCATGATCACCATGAAGACTACCTTCATTCTTTGTTAGACTTGGGCAAGCATAAAGGCAGGATGTTTATTCCCAGTTGAGCACTTTGAGGTGGATTTTAAATTAGATGATTTTTATTTAAAACTCAGAAAAAGAGAAGTTGAGAGACTGTCAACTGTGCTCACAAAAAAAAGGAAAGATTTTGGGTTCTAGATGTTAATGATAAACTATTGCTTATCTAAAATTTAATATAACCACTCAAGATTTTTCTTACAGATAGAACATGTTTCTGATGCCGAAATGGTACATAACAGATTATCTTAGGGGAAGAAACAGGCCTAGGCAGATTAAATCCATATATTTTTAAAAGATTTTATTTATTATTTTTAGAGAGTAAGGAGAGAGGCGGAGAGGGAGAGAAACATCCATGTATGGTTGCCTTTCACCTACCTCCAGCTACGGACCTGGCTGGAGACATGGCTTGCAACCTGGTTATGTGCCCTGGCTGGGAATTGAACCAGTGACTTTTGGGTTCAAATCATCTAATTTGAGGTGGCTCAAATTGAATGCAGGTATATTTAAAGCACCATATGTATGTCTACCATTTTGAAGATCACATTTCCATAATACCTTATATTAATAGCTCTTTCTAGTTTACTAAGTATGTTCCCATACATTTTCTTTCGTGCCCCACAAATGAAAGTAAGGTAAGCTGGGAAACTGGTGAGGAAACCCTGAGGCTCAGATGTGGGGCAAATCCAATTCTGTTTCTCTGGATGGTTCTAGACCTTTCCAGCTGATTTTCCTCAGACCTTTCACCATAACATGCACTGTTTTGATCTTGCATATTTTTAAAAATTTTTATTCATTATTTTTAGAGAGAAGGGCAGGTTGGGAGGAAGAAAGGGAGAAAGACATCAACGTGTGGTTGCCTTTCACCTGCCTCCAGCTATGGACTTGGCTGGAGACCTGGCTTGCAACCTGGTTATGTGCCCTGGCTGGAAATCGAACCAGTTACCTTTGGGTTCACAGGCTGGCACCAATCCACTGAACCACACCACCCATGGCTGATCTTGCATATTTCTTTAGGCTGTAAGTAATAAGAGTGAACTCTTATCAAATGCATTCATGGCAAACAAACCAAAAGGTAATAATCAAAGCTGGTGTTCCTATCTCAAATGACGTTTGCAGTGGCTCTGCAGGCAAGGATATATTGGTACATTGTCCTCCTAAGCTGACACAATGTTCCAGCCATGTCAGATGGTGGCACCACTCCTGGTTCTGACACTTGAGGACTTCAGACATCCAGGTTTAGAATGAGGCAAAGAAACCCTACAAGACGTGGGGCGGTGATTGGTTTGTAGCAGCCTGAGCATGATCGTCAAGTCGGAAGGAGCACGAACAATCGCATCTGTTAAGTCCAGCAGAAGGGCCAGCCTACAAACTTAACACTTTAGGGGTGTGAACCACTGCAGATTAGGCTTGGCCTCCAGAGTGGACCAAAGCCAGTGGTCCTAAGATAGGTCATTGGGCCTTGATGACGTCAAAAGCAGAGGGGACAAACCTCCGTGGTGCAAGGATCTGAGAGGCAGAGTTTCTAGAGGCATGCTACTGCCGCCTTGCAGAGTGGCAGGTGTTTTCCCTTCGCAAGAGGAGTTAGTGCTAGGTCAGCTGACAGCCAATTCCATGCTTTGATCCTTGAACAACCCATTGGACCTTCTTGCCTCTGGCCCAGAATCCACCTCCCACATTGTATGCTGCTGTAGCTCTCCCAAGTTTAGTGTTTTCTTCAAAGTGGGTTCCATTTGCCTCTGCCTACTATTAAGAGGGCAGGTATTTTTATGGCTTACTCAGTATTTTTCCTCCTACCAATGAATTGCTTGCATCTTGGTTAAAAATATCTATGCATTGAATGAAAGTACCATAAAAAGAATTCTCTAATTTGCTTTCCTTTGCTTTTCTACCCTAAGAATTACCTACAGTAAAGTAATGGGGTGGGAGGGTAGCCTTGAATCAAAGGAGCCCACTCAGCCTAAATTTAGCTGTGTGACTGCAAACCAGTCATTTATACTCTCTGTACCTCAGTTTCCTCATTTGCAACAAGAGGTTTGATCTCTGAGTTTACTTCTAGTTCTGATTCTGTGATTGACCCATAGGACTGGAGCACTAGGGTCAGACTAGAACTATGTGGACAGTGTGCGACTGTCAGGCACTGTAAATGTAGCTAATTCAAGTGGCGATGTGCTGTAAATATAAATTCCATATCACTTTTCAAGCAGTATATAAAGTGAATAAAATATATTGGTAATTTTATTGATTCCGTGTTCAAATAATCTTGGATATACTGAATAAAACATATGTTTTGGATTTCTCTAAAGTGGCTTCTAGGAATTTTAAAATTATACATGTGGTACACATTATATTTCTATTGGACATCTCTGCTCTAGCACATTTTGTTAAGTGAATATTATTGAAGTGGGCCAAAGGTTACACCATATGGTATTTATCTCTAAATGCTGTGGTTTTAAAAGCAATTGTGTATTTATCCTTGATTTAGTACAAATAGCAACCTGTTTCCATGTGTCAAATTTAAAACTTAAGAAAATCTGGTAGACTTGAAAGTGTGATCAGATATTTTATTATAGAGTGATAACCTAAAATCAAAATTTGAGCTTGTACGTTGATACCCTATGGTAGCAACTAAGTTTGGAAATGCATTCAGGAATTTAAAACAAAAATAAACACGGGAAAGTACCAAATGGGGTTAAAGTAATTCCAGTGTTACCATGGGGAAAGCCGTTATTTAAAATGAGTTATGTTCTTTGAGGAATCTGTAGCATCAGGAGGAAATGAAATAGACACTTGGTTGTCAGACCATGTTTGGTGTGACCAGTTTCAGATCCCACTTCAAAGAGGTATTGACCCCTCAGGATGTTTTTATTGGGTTCCGAAACTGCAGATGTAGATTTGCCCAGCCAGATATTGCGGGCAGAGCAAGGCCGACATCTAGAATCTTCAGAAGCCATAAAGAAAAACTGCTAAGTGGCCACTAGGTGTCACTTGTCCATTTCTTAGTGCTTTGCTTTGATTCCCCTCCCTACCCACTAAGTTCCATGGGGTCTGGGAGAGGTATATTTATGTCTTCTGTATCTAGAATCCATCTGCCTTTCTGGTGTGTTATTTTACAAGAAATGCTTTTTAAGAGAAGATCTTTCCCATATAATATGAGAACTCTGGTTTAGGAGGTTTTCAGATGTGGCTCTAGTAAGAAAACCTGTCCAACTTATCAGTGCTTTCCGGACTCACTTGAGAGTATGCGGTATGTGTTACTGCTCATATGTTTTTGAGTTTAAGTGTGTCTTTTATACAATTTTTAGCTTTTTTCATTCACTTCTCTGTATATTGGTAATTAAAATTTTTTTGTGGTAATGAAAAAAATTAAAATTAAACTATTTTATAATAATGACTGGTTTAAAAGATTTTTTGGTTTTGTTTTTTAAGATTTTATTTATTATTTTTAGAGAGAGGGGAAGGAAGAGAGGCAGAGAGGGAGAGAGACATCAGTGTATGGTTGCCGTTCACTTGCCTGCAGCCACAGACCTGGCTGGAGACCTGGCTTGCAACCCGGTTATGTGCCCTGGCTGGGGAATCGAACCAGCAACCTATGGGTTTGCAGACTGGCACCTTATCCACTGTGCCACCAGCCAGGGCCTGAAGGTTTTTTTAATATATAAAAATCCCTCCAAAACAGTATATCCCTTAATTGCTTTGTAAAGTGGAAACAGACTAGGAGATCCGGTGTTCTTCAACCACTGGGCAGAGAGGTACATGAACTACAGCACTGCAGGCAATGCTGGGCGTGTTCATCAGTGCTTGCTAACTGCTGTAAGAACTCTAAATATTAGTGGCTTACCTCAGTGCAGGTTCCTTTCTGCTCACATCCCAGTCCAGCGTAATCAAGGCTGCTTGTCTCCCTATCCCTTCCTTCCTCCCTGCCTCTTCCTCTTTCCATCTCTCAGCTTTGCTTTCTCCTAAGCTGGTTGTTCAATCTCTAATGGGCCTTCTTTACCATAATGACACTTAGAAGCTTCCAGCCCAGAACTGTTCTTGTACCTGGCAACCTCAGTGAAAAGAGAGCTTTTTAAATATCCTAGTCATTCAACAAAAGTGTCCGTAGATTGGGCCTCTGGGTTAACTAGGCTCACATGGGCTTTCCTGTGGTCAATAGGCTAGGAAACACAGATTGGCCAGGCTTTGGTCGCATGCCAAAATCTGGATTTAATGGCCTCCTCAGAAGGGAAATCGTGTCACAACTGCCCTATAGCCCATGGCCAGGGGACGGAAATGGAGGGGAGGGGTGTGCAAAAGGGACAACGGAAAACTTGTAACTCATCACAGTCAATGATTCCCTAGGATTGGGACTTAGGTATGTGAGCCTCTAGTCTTTTTAATTGTTTTATTTGGGGAGGCGGGTAGAGAGGAGTAGCAAGTTACATCACATATTTTTAAACGTGGCTGCCTTTTTTGTGCAACATCCAGCCCCTAGTCACTTTGAAAAACCCTGTCTATTACTTAAGGTAAGTGTGCAGTGAGAGAGTCCATAAAAAGTTGCTTTAAATCCTAGTATAGCTACCTATGTGTTTCTGGCACTCAACCTGCAATTTCTTAGGCAGTCCTAGTTCTTGGCTCATTTTTAGGCAGAATTTCCCATCTTTACTCCTGTTCAGGGGGCAATCTGTTGCATTTTACCTTGGGGCTAAATACATGGAAATAATTGGTAATAAAATACATTTTTTAAAGGGTGACACTAAGATTAAAATCCTAGATTATGTAAACTTATAATTTAATAGAACTCATGGAAATCTCATTTAATGCTTGTTGAATGAGCCAAAAGTCTTTCCATCTACCACACTTAACATTTAGACCAATAGCACAAAAGTAGCTGATTGTTTAGTTATTTGGGAGCCCATCGTGTTCTGTTTGATTTTACAAATATCAAGAAAAACATAGTTATAGTACCTAAAATATTCCATCCTTGGAATATTTCAAGAATCTCACCATATCTTCAAACTAGAAATAAAAATTTCAAGAGCACAAGAAAGAAAATGCTAAAACACTGTCCAATTTTTTTGTGATTGTAAACCGAAATGACCAAAAAGAATGAATAAACAAAAGGAATGATATCATCATTAATGGGATATTTAATAGTATCTCATACAAATGAGGAACATGGCTACTCAAGCCCACAGCCTAGAGCTTGACTCTTATTTTAACTCTAGATTTTTATATGTTTACATAGCTACAATTTGGGTAAATATTTATTAAATGGGTCCTTTCAAGATTATCATAGGAAATAAGTCATTAAAAATCATGCCCTGGCTGGTACAGCTCAGTGGATTGGTGCCAGCCTGTGAACCCAAAGGTTGCTGGTTCAATTCCCCAGTCAGGGCACATAACCAGGTTGCAAGCCAGGTCTCCAGCCAGGTCCGTAGCTGGAGGAAAGTGAAAGGCAACCATACATTGATGCTTTTCTTCCTTTCTTCCTTTCTCCCAGCGCTTTTCTCTGAATAATAAATCTTTTTAAAAATAATAAAAATCATAGCAACAGTTGCTGGGAATATTCAAGGTTGCAAAATATGTAAAGCTTAATGCTTTTCCCTCCAAGACGTGTGTTCACAGGAATACCTGTTAGAAGAACTAAATCTAGCTTTTCTCTAATGGAGTAACATACTGTATAGCACTGAAACATACAGAGCTGATTTCTGAAATACAACCTACCATGGAAATGGGACTCATCAAAATAAATGTAAAAATCCATAGTGGTTCTCAATCCATGATTCCGGGATAAGTAACATCAGCATCACCAAGGAGCTGGTTAGAGATACCAGCTCCTCGGGCCTCACCCAGGGTCTACTGATTCAGGAACTCTGGGCATGGGCCCAGCAGCTGGTATTTTACCAAGTCCTCCAGGTGACTGGGATACACGTTAAGGTTTGAGACTATTGCTGTGGTTCTTATCTGCTCTTGGCTTGGCCTGCCTTTCCAAACTCGAGGCTTCTCACTATGTCATCTTGGTAAGAGTGAAATTTCCCCACATTCAAGGACCAGAACACAGAAACTTGTTTTCTAAATACAACACCTAAACGAGCAATCAGAAATGACCCTCCCTATATAGCAGGATAGAGTACAGTTGTCTATGTATGTTTAGAATGCAAAAAGAAAATTTGCTAGCATTTTTCAGAAGAACAGCACTAAAAGAATTCCACTCTCTTTTGTTACCAGCTTTGTAGATAATTGGTCTATAAATAACAAATAACAGGAAAAAATAACAGGGTAAGAGTCTAGCTATGAAGCTAATATTTGTGGAGCTTTAAGAAGAAAATTATGTACGCATTCCCCAGCTATGAAAAGATTTTAAAGTAATAGAGGCTGCCTCCAAGACAAACAAGAGAGCACCTCTGCTCTAGGGACAAAAGAGAAATCATCCCACACTGTAAGGCTGATGCTGTGGTGGAGGCAGCCTCTGTAGGTGGCATCTGGTACTGGGCCATGGTGGGTGGCTTGCAGGCTCTAGTCACAACCACTCCTTTGCAAGGAATTCTTGAAATCTGCCTGCCTTCTCATCGACTTTCACTTTCACCTTCACAGCAGTGTGAGGTATGCTGGAAACTGGGTTCCCTAGCCAGGCAGTTTTTAAAACCATGGGTTATGTTTCTATTTGGGGTGATACTTAATTTTTCAGATTGTAATGACACTCAAGAACATGCTTTCCTACCTTGTTGCCACTGACATTTAGGATTGGATAATTCTTCGCTGCGGAAGTTCGATGCTGAGCACAGTAGGATGCTTAGCAGCGTCTCTGGCCTGTATCCACTAGATGCCAGTAGCAACCCCATTATGCCAACCAAATATGTCCAAAGTTGTCAAATGTCCTCTGAGGGGGAGGACTGCGAAATCCCTTCCCATTCCAAGTTGAAAACCACTTACTCTTCAGATGTATTTTCTTCTTTTGTTAAAAAGGGTAGAAAAGAAATCCTCCTGTTCTTTATCTTCATTAAGGCCACGAGGTCTCAGATCTCCCTTTTTCCCTTGTTTATCTCCTCTCCTTAAGCACCCTCTACACATCCACCCCCCACCCCCATCCCCACCCCCTGTCTTGTCTTTCTTCTATACCCAGACTGGTTCTCTGAGGTCATCATTTCACTTATCCTTTGCCAGCCTTACAGTATGTTTACGGGAGTTTGAGGGAATTCATGCTGAAATGAAAAAAATGCTAATTAATAACAGGAAAACATGAAAATATAAAATTCACTGGTAAAAGTAAATTTATAGTTAAATTTAGAATACTCTAATGGTAATGGACAAATCTATACTCTATAAAAATGTTTAAAGTATTAAAAATATAACTACAATAATTTGTTAAGGGATAAACAAGGCAAAAAAGATATAAAATTGTGATATCAGAAAACAAAATGGGGGAATTGTAAAAACTTAGAGCTTCTGTATGTGTTATTTAAGCTAATTTTTGATAGGTATGGACTCACTGTTGGTATTTGTTCATTGGTTTCTATTCGTACTGCTGTAGCTTCTTCCTCTCTTGCTCTCTTCCTTTGTGATTTGATTTTCTGTACTGGTATCCTTTGATTCCTTTCTAACTCCTGCACATCTACTATATATTTATTTGTGGTTACTATTAGCCACTATTTCTGCATACAATACAGGAGTACCTAGGTATGTAAAATAAATATGAAGAGATTTGAAGGGGAAAATGGACAACAATACAACAATAGAAGACTCCCAAACACCCCTTTCAACAAAGAATAGATCATCTGGATAGAAGATCAGTAAGGAAACATTGGACTTAAACTACATATCAGATCAGATAAACCTAACATATTATCAGGATGCTTCAACCAATAAAAGCAGACTAAACATTCCTCTCAAGTGCACATAAAACATTCTGCAAGATAAATATTTTAGGCCACAGAACAAGTCTTGACAAATTTAAAATATTGAAATATCAAGCAGCTTTTTTGGCCACCATCATATGAAACTAGAAACCGATTACGTAAGAAAACTGGAAAATTTCAAAACTTTTTGGAGATTAAGCAACATCAAAGAAGAAATTTTAAAAAGTAAAAATATCTTGACAAATGAAAATGGAAACAAACCAAAATTTATGGGGTGAAGCAAAAACAGTTCTAAGAAGAAGTTTTATAAAGGTAAATACTTAGATTAAAAAAAAAAAAAATCTGTGAACCCAAAGGTCTCTGGTTCAATTCCCAGCCAGGACACATAACCAGATTGTAAGCCAGGTCTCCAGCCAAGTCCTTAGCTGGAGGCAGGTTAAAGGCAACCATATGTTGATGTTTCTCTCTCTCTCTGCCTCTCTCCCTTCCCCTCTCTCTAAAACTAGTAAATAAAATCTTTTTTAAAAATCTCACATCTCAAGACTAGAAAAAAATTTCCTGCTTGAGAGATGTATATTTTATGCTGTTGGGTGGAATTTTCTGCAAATATCTGTTAAACTACATGTTAGATGAGATGAGATGAATCTAAGCCCTACAGTTAACACAAGAAAGGAAATAAAGAGAAGGTTGGAAATAAATGAAATTAAAACGACAATAGGAAAAAAGCTAATTTTTGAACAGATAAATGAAATAGGTTAACCTTTAGCTGAATTTCCCAAGAAAAAAGAAGGAGACTCTAAATCAGAAATAAAAGAGGAGATACAACTGATAACACAGAAATACAAAGGATCATAAGAGACTAGTATGAACAATTATATGCCAACAAATTAGATAACATAGAAGAAATAAATAAATTCCTAGAAACATAAACCTACTAAGACTAAATCATGAAGAAATAGAAAATCTGAATAGGTCTGCAACTAGTAAGAAAATTGACACAGTAAAAAAACAAACAAACAAAAAAACCTCCCCCAAAAGAAAAGCTAAGGAACATATGGCTTCATTGGTAAATTCTCCCAAACATTTAAAAAAGAACTAGTATCTATCCTTCTGAGTCCTAAAAAAAAAAAAAAAAAAACTGAAGAAAAGGGAACACTTTCGATTTAAGAGGCCAGCATTACCCTGATACCAATGCCAGGTGAGAACACACAAACATTAGAAGCCAATTATCTCTGGTGAACATAGATGGAAAAATCATCAACAAATATCAACAAACTGAATTCAACAGCACATTGAAAGGATCATACAAAATAATCAAGTCAGATTTATTCCTAGGATACAAGATATTCAACATGTGCATCTTAGTTGTCAATTATTTATCAATAAATGAAAAGGAATTATTTAAAAATACTAAAAAAGAAAATGAATGGCTAAAGGAGATGTGGTACTATACACCGTGGAATATTAGCCATAAAAAGAATGAAATCTTGCTATTTGCAACAGCATGGATGGACCTAGCGGGTATTATGCTAAGTGAAATAAGTCGGACAAATACCACATGATTTCACTTATATGTGGAATCTAAAAATAAAATAGAAACAAACTCACAGATACAGAGAACAGCTTGGTGGCTGCCAGATGGGAGGTGGCTTAGGGGAATGGATGAAAAAGGTGAAGGGATGAAGAAGTAGAAATTTGCAGCTATAAAAATAGTCATGGGGAGTACAGTGTGAGGAACATAGTTAATAATATTGTAATAACGATGTATGGTGTCAGATGTGTACTAGACTTAGCAGAGTTGTCACTTCATAAGTTACACAAATGTCTAATGACTTTGTACACAAAGCTAATATTATATATCAACTGTTATTAATCAAAGTTACTTAAAAATACATGGAATCACTAAGAAATTATAGGTGTATAACTTAAACATTTTGGTTTTAACCTAAATAGTAGTGTACCCCTGTTTGTTCAACTGTCTTAGAACCAAGGCATTTGGAAGGGAAATCCATTCATTGGAGTTCGGCAGAAATCCGTAGCTTATTATCTGTAGAATCCAATTTAAATTTCTTTTGTTGAAGCAACATGAATGCATAGTCCGACCAGATGTTTGGTTTTAGGTTCTTCAAACCTTTACATTTGTATTGCCCGTAACTACTCTGGCAAAAAGAAAAAGTAGCAACTTACATTTTTAAGATGTTCCCTGAAGATGGGCTTTGATAAAAACATTTTATCGTAAAATCTTATTCCATCCTTTGAAGATGATTCAGCACAATATGTATTGTACTTACAACAGGCATGAACAGGCCGCAAAGGGAGAAGAGCGTCTGTCTATGTCCAGCGCTCCTGCACAATTCCTTTTCCTCCCACCAGGTCCCGGCTCACCCGCAGGCGCAGCCGTTGGCCAGAACAGAAGAGGGCCCCCTCTGCTTGGCCAAGAGCCCTTTTTTCTGGCCCTGCAGATCCCCCAACGCCTGAGTGCCTCAATCTATCCCCTTTTCTTGTATCAACATCTCCCTTTTTCTACCTTTTACTCAAAGACATTTAAACCTATGCCATTAACTCTTATTAAGAAAACAGTCATCCCTAGGCCCTGTCTTCTCCCAGCTACCATCCTCCCCTGCACACTGGGTTTTTCTTAAACTTGCCCACACTTCCTGCTTTCAATTTCTTGCCTCCAAAATCCAGCTTCCCTCACCCCCTCCACTAAGCCCTCACCAAGGTCCTCAGTGACCCTGTGTTGCTCCAGTGTTTCTCCCTCTGGCATACCTGTCCCTGCACACCACTGCCTCCTCTATGGAATCTGCCTTCCTCAGCTTCGGTGACCTCACTGCTGGTTTCTCTCTCCTCTCTGGCTGTTCCCAGACTAGAATTCCCGAAGGCTTAGCCCTGAGCCTCGTGCTTTCTGTGATCTCAGGCTTCCTAGAGCTTCCCTACCACCCATTGCTGTTGATCCTTACCTCTGTGGTTCCATTCTGCTCTTTCTTCGCTCCAGAACTCCGTACCCAACAGCCTAGTGGTTACATCACCTATATGTTCCAGAGAGACCTTAATGTCAATTTGTCTGAAATGTAACTCATCATTTTGCCTTTTCAATTAGGTTTTTGCCTCCCGTCTCCCTTATTTTCCTGTATGGTACCAGGATTCACCCGGTTCACAAGCCAGAAACCTGTTAAGTCATCACTGACTCGGTACTCCCCTTATCCCATCCATCCAATCAGTCACATTGGTCAGTCAGTAATCAGTCACCTATCCATAGCAATTCTTTATAAGTTTGAGGTGCCTGTTTAGCCAATAAAAAATACAGAATACCCAGTTTTCGTTTTAGACAATGAGCAATTTTTTAATATTGTAAGTTAACTCAGATACTATTGGGGGTATATTTAGTATTTGCCATTCATCTGAAATTTAAATGTAGGTGGTCATCCTATATTTTATCTGGCAACTTTATTACAGGTTTTCAGTTTTAATTACTCATACCACTGTCTTACTTTCAGATACTAAAAAATTAAATAGAACCCTGGCTGGTGTAGCTCAGTGAATTGAGCACCAGCCTGTGAACCAATGGGTCACCAGTTCGATTCCTTGTCAGGGCACATGCCTGGGTTGTGGGCCAGGTCCCTGGTTGGGAGTGCGTGACAGACAACCACATGTTGATGTTTCTCTCCCCCTCTTTTTTCCCCACTTCCCCTCTCTCTAAAAATAAAATAAAAACTTTAAAAATAATTTTAAAAATAAGTAACAGAAGCCACAATTGCAAGGCTGACAACTTGCAACACAAGGTAAGTTCCATTTGTTATAGATGAAGCTCATTCAGACTTGCATGTTCCAAGATCAGACCACGAAGCATTTTGACAGTAACTCGACAGGACCCATGTGTCCCAACAATACTGCTTACTACTGCAGAAGTGTCTCAGAACAGGCTGCCACAACAAAATGCCATAGGTTAGTGGCTTTAAAAAAAAAAAAAGGTAGACCTGGCTGCTAGCACAGTGGATAAATTGCTGACCTGCGAACCCAAAGGTCGCTGGTTCAATTCCCAGCCAGGGCATATAACCAGGTTGCAAGCCAGGTCTCCAGCCAGCCAGCCAGCCAGGTCCATAGCTGCAGGCAGGTGAAAGGCAACCACACATTGATGTTTCTCTCCCTCTCTGCTTCTCTCCCTTCCTCTGCCTCTGGAAATAATAAATAAATAATCTTTAAGAAAATGTATTTTTCTTACCACTTGGGAGGCTGGGAAGTCCAAGACAGAGGTAGGGGTAGCAGCATGGTCCATTTCCGGTGAAAGCTTGCTTCTGGCTTGTGGGCTGTGGGAAGGGAGAAAGTGAGCGTGCAGCCTCGTGTAGGGGGAAGGGGGGCGAGGATTGTCTTTCCTTATAAGGGCACCAAGTCTGTCCCACCCTTGTGATCTCATCTGAATCCAATTCCTAAAAACACCATCTTCAAACACCATCACATTGGTGGTTAGGGCTTCCATGTGTGAGTCTGGTGGGGCACCATCCAGTACACCACACAGAAGCTCACCTACTTTAAAAGTTGGACCAGTCCTTGCCCAACTGCAACTTGCTAACTCACACCCAGAAACCATCCCGTGACTAACCAGATTCCTAAGGTCCCTGCTTTGAGACACTGCTGGGACTTCTTCAAGAGGATGTCCTCCTTGGCTCAACAAGGTTGACACAATTTCATGTGGGGCTGCAATAACACCACCATCTCTCAGTTTCCTAACTGGTAACGTAGCCTCTCTCCTCTCCCTACTTTTCCCCTTCGAAGTTTGGTTTTGTTAAACCCAGAATGCTGGGCCCACCCTCAGAGGTCCTGATTCAGTAGAACTTGGAAGGGGTGGGAAAATTTGCATTTTCCACAAGGTCCCAGGTGATGCCGATCCTGCTATTCCAAGGACCACGCTGTAAGAACCTTGGCTGGACAGATTCTCTTCAGTTGCCTGTGGTGCGGGCTGAGCATTGGTGTTTTTAAAAGCTCCCCAGGAGATTCTACTGCTGCAGTGCTGAGAACACTGCTCTAAGGCATTTCTCCCAGGTAGCCAGTTTGCTGTTTTGAAAAGCAGAAACCTCAGAAAGGAGCTTATCAGCTGAAAACCTTGACTGGCATCTCACTGCCCTCAGGGTTACACAAGGCCCCTTATCAGGTCTTAAAGGGCCTGCGCAAGTGCTGACAGGTTACTTCTCAGCCACCTGCAGCCCCAGTCACCACTGCCTGTCCTACAGCCACCTGCAGCCCCAGGTCCAGCCATGTCGCCACTGCATGCCCTACAGCCCAGGATCTCTGGATCGTAGCAGTTTCCCCCAACTTGATCTTGTTTTTCTCCTTGAGTCTATTCTGCATCTTTACAGGGAAAGTCCTCACCAGCATAACTTTTCACCTGGCTGGCCCTGCTTTCCCTTCAGAGCCTTACAACTGGGAAGTGCTGTGTGAGGGCCTGCAGTGGCAGCCCTCCTGGGTGCCAAAATGCAGAATCTCAGGCCTCGCTCCACACCTACTGAATCAAAACGTACCTTTCAGCAAGATCCCAGAGTGATTCCTGTTTCTATCAACATTTGAGAAGCACTGTTTTCAAGCTCTTATCTTTTCTCTAGGTTGACTTCTCCTGGGGCCTCTCCTTTGTGCCCCAAGACAACCTTCACTAGCACCTCACACCCTGCATCTGCCTGCACCATCTGCCACTGGCCTGTGAGCGCAATGGGGGCAGGGCCATGTGTTGCTCGTCCTTGCGTTCTCTCTAGCTCAGTACCTGGCACCCAGCGGATGCTCAATACGTAGTTGTTGATTAAATAAATGTGGGTTTTTTTTTTTTTTTTTGGGGGGGGGAGCATCATCTTTCCAGTTTAAAGAGATTTGGACATAAATTCTTGCTTTGCCACTTACTGGGTGTAGGACCTTGGCCAAGTCATTCACTTCTCAGAACTGTTACCCACTGGTAAAATGAGAATAACCTCAATTATTCTATAAAGCTGTTGTCAGAATCAATGATGTGATAGGTATAAATCCAAAGCACAATGCCTGCCAGGTCAGAGGTACACAATAAATGAGCGGTCCTCACCCTCAATTCTCCCAGCAGCCAGAATTGACTGAGTTTAATAGAATATATTATCCGTTGGTATAGAAAGCCTGGTTATACTTAAATTTAATGCTCCCTGCCCCATTTTCTCCCCGCTATGTAAAAACAAAACTTGATAAAAATGAGGACCACGTCCTGGCTAGTGGCTCAGTGGATAAGGCACTGGCCTGTGAACCCAAAGGTCACTGGTTTGATTCCCAGCCAGGGCACATAACCAGGTTGCAGGCCAGGTCTCCAACCAGGTCCGTAGCTGGAGGCAGGTGAAAGTCAACCGTACATAGATGTCTCACTCCCTCTGCCTCTCTCCCTACCCATCTCTCTAAAAATAATAAATAAAATTTTAAAAAAGCATATGGGGGGGCCAAAATATGAGAAATTATTTATAGAAACTGTGTATTTATTCTTACGTGTCAACTTTAGTCACCTTCAAAGTACTCTCCATTTGCTGCAATACATCTATCAAGACTTTTTTTCCAATGTTCAAAACAGTTTTTGAACTCATCGATTTTGATGGCTCTTAGTGTTTCTACCATTAAAAAAAATAAAATAAAAAACAAACGATTTTATTTATTTTCTAGAGAAAGTGGGCTGGGAAAGAGAGAAGCATCAATGTGTGGTTGCCTCTGGAGCTCCCCTAACTGGGGACCTGGCCCGCAACCCAGGCACGTGCCAGGGCTGGGGATGGAAACCGGAGACCCTTTGATTCACAGGCCAGCACTCTGTCCACTGAGCCACACCAGCCAGGGCTTTCTGCTGTTTTTTATTTCACCTCTTCCGTATCTGCAAAACATTCCCCTTTGAGGACTTTTTTTCACCAGGGAAACAAAAACAACAACAAAAGTCACTTGGGGAGAGATCGAGTGAATAGAGAGGATGGGGCACAGGGGTCACGCTGTTTTTGGTCAAAAACGGCTGAACACTAAGCAGTGTATGGGCAGGTGTGCTTGTAAGTCGCTCACCATGAAATGGCAAACATTTTGAAAATATCTTTTTAAAAAATTCACTGAAGCCAAACATAGCCTCTCACGACACCACCAGCTGGTGCTCTGATGCAGATGGGTTCCTAGAACACTCATCTATCGGGGGAAGCCTGCACGACCAGGGGCCTGCCCTCCAGATGATAATTCTGAGTTTATTTTGGGGGTTCCCCCTCATGTTTTTCTCTGCTTTGGGTCAGAATGACAAAACTCAGACGTGGGCCTCCACACATGCTGTTCTTCAAAGACCTCTACAAGGAATCCCATCCAGGCTCTGAGACCCTCAGGATTCAATTTTTGTTTTATTTTATTTATTTATTTTTAGGGAGGGGTGAAGGGAGGAAGAAAGAGAGGGAGAGAAACACTGATGTGAGAGAGAAACATTGATTGGTTGCCTCTTGCCCACCAGGGGCCAACCCAGGCCTCACGTGCCCTAACCAGGACTCAAACTGGTGACTTTGTGGAACAATGCCCAACCACCAAAGACACACCTGCCAGGGTCTCAGGGATTAAGTTTATGAAGTCCTCTATACCCCAACTTTCTGAAGAAATGTAAACAAGTGAGCTTTTTAGAATAGGATTCAAGGTGGGGGAGCTTACTAGGTACACTGGTGATGGTTCAAATTTGTCTTACTGATAATGCACCCTGAGCTCAGTCTAACAGCCTCCACCCACAGGATCCTCATGCCCTCCCTCTTCCACTCCCACACTTGGTTGAACAGTTGAGCTAATGAGGAGGGAAGGGTGAAATGATCAACAGCATCAAAGGCCTCAAAGGACCAGGGGTTTTGAAAGAAGAGAAAGAAAAGAGGGTCGGGGGTGGACTTTCTGCCTACCACAGACTTGACTATTTGTTGTGGTAAAGGCCACCCGAGATCTCAGCCACCCTACCAGTCAGCATGTTATTATTTAATTATTTAACGTGGAGTCACATTCTCCCTAGTGCTGCATTAAGCTGTTAACCTGGAGAATTTTGTTATAGATCCTGCCACCTCCTGCTTTCACAACCAGAAGCAGTGAATAATGCTGGCATTACTGGATAAACCACAAATGTCTTAAAGATGTTTCTTTGATCTGTTCCATCCAAACCAAATATTTTGTTCTGGCCTTTGCGTAAACAACATGCAGATAAACAAATATGTTATGCTTTAGTTGCCTTTATCTACGTAAGGAGCAACGTAATTCATGACCTGCTGCATACTCATAAAAAAATAATGAATACAAACAATTTGACAAGATTTCTGAATTACAAAGAACTTCTCTGCAACAAGTAAGTTATTGAAATTAATTGTGGGAAATGCAGGTGCAATGGCTTATTTTATCTGTCACATTGACTGGCCATGAGATGCCCAGGCTGGACGTGTCCGGGTGTGCCTATGAGGGTGTTTCTGGATGAGGTTAGTATTTGAATTGGTGGACCCCATTAAGTGGATTGTCCTCCCCAGGGCAGGTGGAGTGAGAACCTGAATAAAACCCCAAGTGGAGAAGGGAGGAATTTGTCTCTTTTTCTGCCTCATTTTTTATCCTTAGACTTGGATTTACACCACTGGCTCCCCTGGGTCTCAGGCCTTTGGCCTTGAGCTGAATTATACCACCGGCTCCCTGGTGTCCAGCTTGCTGACTTGAATCTTCTGTCCCAAAAATTATTGTGAGGAATCCACTCATGTGATTATGGAGGGTGAGAAGACCCAATACCTGTAAGAGGATATATATCTATCCTCTTCTTTGGGTTTTACTGAGAACCCAACTAAGAAACAGGAATCTGCTTATCAAGGGCTTAGATTAAGTGACTGACAGAGGAAACGGTTAAGCTCCTCTCTTTGCTTTGCTTTGCTTTCCTGGGAACGTTTTCTGCATAGAGGAAATTTGGTTTAAAATCCATTGTGCCTCTGATGGAGTTAAATGTGACATCAGAGGATTTACCCAGAATTAGTTCTCATCTGGTCCTCTAAAGGGGGGAAAAGTTAAACCCTCTGATATAAGTTTATTGAGTAACCCCCTGGTAACACCAATATGTCTCACTTTGCCTCTTGCACGTTGTAATTCCATTTCTCTGGCTAGATATTTCCATATGTCCAGCAGTAGAGCCACAGGTTCCAAAAAAGTCAACCTTCTCTTGGAGACCCACAGGGAATGATCCCATTTGTCTTCAGTGCCTGGCCGTCTGGGCCTTAGTTCTCTAGCGAAGCCCCCATAGGACTTTCCAGAACACAGCAGCTGGCTCCCTGCTGCCCGGCTTCCCTCCTTTCTCACCTCTGTTTATGCAGTTTTAGCTTCTGGCCCCTACCCCAACCAGAGCAGCCTCTTAAAGCCTTCTTATCAAATGCAGCAGGGAATGATTCTGTGGACCTGGTACAGGGACACAGCGTTCATCCAGGGCTTGCCCCTGTTCCTCCCTGGAGACAGGCCTGTGGTCACTTTCTCTGGCAGCCTCTGCCTGTCTGGTCCTGAGGGTCACACCTGGTCACCTAATCCTATTCTCCTGAAGGCTGTTGATCCTCTCTCTACTCTTGACTCAGGACTTCTTCTCCCATCCTTGAGTAGGAGACAAATATGTATTACATACCGTATTTCTTCAGTACCCTGACCTCAGCAGACAGGGCTGGACTGACTGCCTGACAAAGCAGCACTTGACCTGAGCTCTTTTCTTCTAATGCCCAGTGTTCACCAAACCACTTGTGTACTCATCAGAGTGAGTGTTAGCAATTAGCTGGGGCTTCTTCTTCCTCAGATAAGGTTGTTAGACTCTAACAGGACCTGGACTACTAACTAGGACAGTCAGCCCTGCAATATAAATTACAAGATGGAAGTATGTGTTAATATACATTAACCTGTTCCCGCCAGGGGTCTTTGGGAATCCACACTTCAGGACTGGTAAATTAGCATGCTCAGGGCTATAATCCAGAGTCCTCACACTCACGGCAGCATTTCAAATCTTGATCTCAATTTGCAACAGAGAATTCCCTGGTTACCAGGAGATGTGAGACATAATGTTCATTGGTGGAGGAGTGTTCCTATGGTCATTTAGAAATAGCACTTTCAGGCAAGTGAGGCTGCCATATAAAATAAAATTAGAGGGAAATATTAAGGTAAAATGGACTAAATCTTTCCAGGTGGGCATTTCTAGATCTTTTTGTATCACAGGCTTCACACGGTGAGTAGAAGTGCATGTTGCTGAACAAGGTTATCCTCCTAGGGGAATAAACTGCTTCCTTAAATGATTTTTTAGGGGACATGAAAGAGAAATTTTAGAATGTTTATGAAACATTGATATATTCCAAAGAATCCTAGTGGTTTTCTTTAATTAAAAGAAATTTTTCCTGGCCCTAGCTGGTGGCACAGAGGATAAGCCACCAGCCTGCGAACCCAAAGGTTGCTGGTTCGATTCCCAGCCAGGGCACATAACCAGGTTGCAAGCCAGGTCTCCAGCCAGGTCCATAGCTGGAGGCAGGTGAAAGGCAACCATACATTGATGATTCTCTCCTTCTCTGCCTCTCTCCCTTCCCCTTTCTCTGAAAAATAATAAATAAAATATTTTTTAAAAATTCCTGTATTGATTCCAGAGAGAGGGAAAGGGAGGGAGAAAGGAAAGGGAGTGAAACATTGATAGGTTGCCTCTTGCATGTGCCTTGGCTGGGGACAGAACCTGCAACCCAGGCATGTACCCTGACCAGGAACCGAGCCTACACCATTTTTTCTTTTTGGTTTGCAAGACATGCCTAACCAACTGAGCCACACCAGCCAGGGCAAGAATTCTAAGTTTTGATAAGCTTTACAAATTGCCAAGTTGAGACTCTTATTCATCTTTCTTTCCTATGAATAATATAAAGATACAAATACAGTTATTTATTTTATCACTAACAATTGTTATTTACCATTTACCATTTCTTCTCCTTCCAAAATTCACCTGACAGTTGATTCTCATTATTTGTGGTAGTTATGTTCTATAAAATTGCGTGAACACTGAATTAGCAAATATCGAATTGCTCCTAGGAGAAACACAGGGTTAGGGGCTTGCAAACCTCTGGTCACATTTTCATTAACCAATCAATACATAATCTTGTTATATGTGTATCTCTATTTAAAGACCATATTTAGTATATATTATTGAGTTATTAATGTTGAAGTACTTGCCAACAGCACTGGAACTCATGCCTGAATGAAGCTTATGGAACACATGTTATTTTTCTGTCAGACATGTCACTGCTTTCTTGTACAAAGGAGCACTAGACAACACTTCAGCACTACATTTGGGGGGTGTTATAACTAGTGAAATCATCAACAAAAAACACAAAATGCAAAAACCTGACACTGTCTTGTCCCCGAAAGGACACTTGTTCACAATATAAGAGCTGAAAGGAGAAAACAGAACATCACCTCGTCTGCTGTCAGCTGGGGGCAGGTGGTCAGGGGACTCAGATGTCTCATGCTCTGTGCAAGGTTACACAATAACTGCAAAAGTGCCAAGAGTGCTGATTTTGGGGAGGTTTACAAATAAAATTTAGTGAGTGGGTCCATTTGCAAATACAGGAGCTGTGTGTCATGATGATTACTATAGATATTCTTGGTTCACCATCTCTTTCTCCTTAATACCCTCATTCTTGGCCCTTTCTTCTAGGACATTCATAGGCCTCCTTTCCTGAGACTAAGTCCTTATAGGTTCCTTTCCCTCCCCACTATTGAAGTCACTTAAAGCTCTGGCTGGTAGCACAGTGGATAAGGCACCAGCCTGCAAACCCAAAGGTTGCTGGTTCAATTCCCCAGCCAGAGCACATAATCAGGTTCCAAGCCAGGTCTCCAGCCAGGTCCATAGCTGGCAGCAGGTGAAAGGCAACCATACATTGATATCTCTCTTCCTTTCTGCCTCTCTCCAAAAATGATGGATAAAATCTTTAAATAAATAAATAAAATCACTTAATATCTGTCACTCTCTGTAGGGAACATGTGTGAGCTAGCAGGAATTGGATGCTTAAATTCAGTCACATTTAAGAGGTCATAGCTAATATAGTCAATACCTGTTCCAGAGATAGTTGTAATTTTGAAAAGTCTGCTTCTTCATGACATAGGATAAAACTTTAATTGAAAACTTGGGATTCTATTCAGTAGTAGGGTGGATGCTAAGGGAAATGAGGGTAAATTAAAGAAGGCACATTTCTGATATCACATCATATAAGGGGCCACCTATTATGGGAACTGAAACTTTCTTCCTAGGTCCATAGTTGTAAAATATGCCCTGTGAAGTCTATGGCTCTGTTTGATGTGAGCAATCTCCGAGCACGAGAGCCCACGGTCCACTCTTCCTGGAGTTTCCACAAGTATTTCAAGTTTCCATCTCAATGCCCAAGTAGGGACACATCTGTCACTCAGCCCCAGTTTTTGACCAGGTGGAATTCTGAGATTGAACATCCATCCTATCATAGGAGATCCCTGGTCTTGAACATACTTCCTCCAGGAGCTGCCTGGACAGAATGTGTGTTTCAGCCTTTCAACGTGTGGTCAGGATTCTTTAGTGTGGTTGGAGACAGCTGTCTATTGTTTAGAGGTGTATCATTATAAAAAGATGATTCTAACCAGAGCCTGCTGAGATGAAAGCTGCTGCCCCATCCCGTGCTGAGGCATCTGAGTGTTATTTTAGTGTCTGTGCATACAGTGCTGTAAATCTATACCTTGGATTAGAGCCCAACAAAGGAATGGAACATTGCCTTGTACGAATTCTCTGAAAAACAGTCACATATGCTCAGACATGAAAGAACAGCAAGGCTGCCCAAGGCAGCTCCCGCACTGCAGAATTTCAAAAATGCCTGTGGCCTTACCAGAATGAACTGCCTGACAAAAGGAGGTAGACAAAGTGAGAGGAGACTAGATGTTGGCTGATTTCCTGGCTTCTCCTCCCTCCCACCCCCAGCCTCCCTCCCTACAGATGTTTTCGCTGAGCTTCTGTCAGCCTTCTTGGCTTACTCTTTGGCTCATTCCCCTGGGAGCTGTAGTCAAGCAAGTATGGCAAATGTTGCATAAATCAAGAAAAATGATTGCTTTTTCCTAGCTAAGTAATTTTAGTTTTCATTTATTTTTAAACAAGACTCCCCCTCCCCGCCACTATGAAAGTTGTCAGGCTCATTGCAAAAAGAGTTGGAAAATGCACATAAGCAACAAACCAAATAATAAAAAAATAAGTGTGATCTCATCAACCAGATATAATTATCATTAGCATTTTTATTGTTGTTTGTTTAGCCTTTCTCCATAAACCAGCATGAATAGATGGTGTTTTCAGTAGGATTACATTAGGTATAGTGTTTGGTACACTGCCTTTCCCCCAGACCTGGGGGAAACATCTTGCCATATGACATATCTCGAGAATGTCATTTTTAAAGAAACAGATTTATAGAGCAGTGTTCAGGTTTAGAGCAAAGATTTACCCAATACACTCTGGCTCCTTGCATGTAGTGCCTCTGCCATTACCCACCCCCTCCCCCACTCTATCACCACCATTTTTAATAGCTACATGGTCTTCCAATACCATTATTCTTTTTATTGTTTTTGTAGCTTTATTTGACAATCAGCAGTTAGTTCTTATCCACATTATTTGTAGATTTTTTAAAGTGGTGACAGGTATATAAGGGATCAATGTATAGAACTTGTTTGATGAATCTTCCATCTTCATTACATTTTCTGGACAACCTCACCCCGGATACAGTGTGGGATATTACTTACTCCTCTGGCCGTGACAGTTTTGTTGAGCCTGAGCACATCTGAAGCTCCCATCTCCTTCATGGCAAATTTCTGGATCTCTTTGAGACCCCAAGGGACACACTTCTTGAAACCCACTGTATGGATATGCTTGAGAATGTTGGTGGTGTATTCTCTGGTCACTACCTCATTGATGGCAGAATGGCCCTTCTTCTTGCTACTCTTCTTTGCGGGAGCCATTATTCTGGGTCCAAATTGGGAAGAGAGAAGCCAGTATTGTAATTCTTTTAACAAATTCCTATTGTTAAATTTTCACATTCTTCCAGGGGTTACATTCAAAATACATATAACCCTGGCTGGTGTGGCTCAGTGGATAGGTGCCAACCTGTGAACCCAAAGGTCACTGGTTCAATTCCCCAGTCAGGGCACATAACCAGGCTGTAAGCCAGGTAGGTCTCTAACCAGGTCCTTAGTTGGAGGCAGGTGAAAGGCAACCATACATTGATTCTTCTCTCCCTTTCTTCCTCCCTCCCTGACCTTTTCTCTGAAAAATAATGAATAAAATCTTTTTAAAAAATAATAAAAGTACTTAACAGCCAGAAGGCAAGGACCAATAAATCAGAATGACCAGCCAGTCAGACCAGAACTGGGTTCTAGATGCCCCACACTGTGCACGTGGGAACCTCAGTTTTGTGTTGGAATGGCAGGGAGCTGTAAGGGAAGAGCCAGGAGATAGGCAGGGATAGGGGATGAGGGGGAAGGGCTTCAAGCAGCATCTATTTAACAATATCACAAAGGGTTTTCAATATTTTAACAACCCTTATGGTCATGGATGTAAATTTTCTGAATAGTGGGATCTGTGTCAATATTATAAATGGAAAGCTGTAAACATCTTTATAGATATCTGATTATTCCTACATGCACCTTTGTTGAACCTATAATACATTCATAGGGGTTTTATTTATTTTTATTTTTTCCCTTGCCTGAGAACATTGCTTTTAGAAAGACAGAAAGGGAGAGCGGAAGTGAGAGAGAAGCATCAACACAAGAGAGAAGCATCAGTTGGTTGGCTCCCATATTCATTCAGGCTGGGGATCGAATGCTCTCAGGCTGGGAATTGAACGTGAAACCATTCAGTTACAGGATGATGCTCTAACCAAGCCACACTGGTCAGGGCCATCCATAGGGCTTTTTGAATGTAGTTCTTTTCAAAAGTTCCCACAGCTTATGTTTTTACCAGTCTTATCCTTATTTTTAAGCAACTTTACCATTAAAATCTGTATGCTGTGAGGTGTGTCTTTTGCATCTCAATTCCTCTTAATCCAGCAAACCTACTTATAGGTATGTATCTGAGAAAAGGCTTTTGTATTTACAAAAATACTCATGCAAAGATGCACATACATGAACATTCACACAATCACTGTGGTATTGTTTATAATAACAACCCTACTGTCCAAGTTGGAAACAAATGAAATACCGAAGAATAGGGGGAATAATGTGAATCTATATTACAAAATAATATACAATGATGAGAAAGATGAAGAAGTTTAAGACTGACGGGGAGTTCTAAGACATATTGACAAAGAAAAGCAAGTTGTAGGACAGTATTGCAGTATGTGCACAGTAATGTTATACTAAAAAAGTATTTGAGTATGTAAGATAATGTATATATAAATATAAATGTGTCTGAGTGGTCAAAATATCAACCACGCTGGGGACAGAAGGAGGATTAGAAGGCAAATAAATGTTTTCTTATTTTTCAGTTTGTATACTTACAATGAGAAACTGTTCTTATTGTGATTGTTTTTTATTCTTTATTTTATTTATTTTTTAAAAAGATTTTACTCATTATTTTTAGAGAGAAGGGCAGGGAAGGAGAAAGAAAGGGAGAGAAACATCAATGTATGGTTGCCTTTCACCTCCCTCCAGCCATGGTCCTGGCTGGAGACCTGGCTGGCCACGTGCCCTGCCTGGGAATTGAACCAGTGACCTTTGGGTTCACATGCTGGAGCCTATCCACTGGGCCATCAGCCAGGGCCCTTGTTGTGATTTTAATGATAGTCTTTAAAATGAAAGGTTTGAAATCAGTTGCTTTCTATTTGCCTTTTGTTTCTTTTTCACCCAATTTTAATTTTGAAATGAAATATCACTAGATATGCAACCTAAAATTAGTACTGATCTAATTAGAAACCAGCTTAGAGGGCCTGAGATCTGTGCAGTTCCACAATGCTGAGCATCAAGTCTTTGAAATTCTTAATAACTTTTGAGTAAGGATTACCACATTTTCACTTTGCACTGGCATTCCCAAATTATATAGCTGGTCCTGACAGTAGATTAGACACTGAATTCTAAGAGTCTCCTGTGAGCTTTCAAAGTATCAGAAGCACTCACCAGCCAACCAGAGGACCTGGAAGTCAGGTGGCCTGAGAAGTGTTCTGATCAGCCCCCAACATTCAGGTCCCCAATTCATACTTAAAAAAAAAAAAATCTATTTATTATTTTTAGAGAGAGGGGCAGGGAGAGAGGCAGAGAGAAAGAGAGACATCAATGTATGGTTGCCTTTCTCCTGCCTCCAGCTACAGACCTGGCTGGAGACCAGGCCTGCAACCTGGTTCGGTGCCCTGGCTGGGAATCAAACCAGCAACCTTTGTGTTCGCAGGCTGGCACCTTATCCACTGAGCCACCAGCCAGGGCCCCGGTTCATATTTTTAAATGACTGAGGGTTTCACCTGGCTGGTGGCATAGTGGATAGACACCGGCCTGTGAACCTAAAGGTCGGTGGTTTGATTCCCAGCCAGGGCACATGAGCAGGTTGCAAGTCAGGTCTCCAGCCAGGTCTGTAGCTGGAGGCAGGTGAAAGGCGACCATACATGGATGTCTCTCTCCCTCTCTTCCTCCCTCCCTGACCCCTCTCTAAAAATAATGAATAAAATCTTTAAAAAAATAAAAACATTAAAAAGTCAAAATAAATGACTGAGGATTTCAGGCAATTTATGAGTTCAAGTCTTTGCAGTCAAAAGCATGCCAATGTCAGGAACATAATTAGCACTCCCATTGCACAGCCTATCTTCCCGAATGTCTTCCTAATTCCCATAGAAACTCCCCAAAAATACACATTGAGTGAAAAATATGCACACGATATAATAAATATAACTTTTTAACCAGAACTTTTGGTTAGAAATGAAATGTAATATTTCTAGGGCCTAGAGGCAGTAGGATAGCTGATGTTTCAGGTAGAGGAAGAATATGAGAAAATCTTTCTTCTACCGAGCTTTATAAAAATTTATTTTTTTATGGCTTACTTACTTGGGCTTCCAATAATTCCAAGTTTTCTCATTCTATGTCAATTGAATTGTTAAATGTTTGAGATAAGATTTTGTGTGCAGAGATGAGTAATTGCCCCTGTGTCATGTGAATGAAAATGAAGTGATTCTTAGCGTGGTGTCTTCGAAAACCCACACCAACAGCCCCAAACCACTACTTCCTTTCCCAGCAGGTTACTTAGAAACCTTGTATTCTTTTCTAACACCTTGCCTGAAACTGTTCTTGCAGCAGGACAGGAACTTTCAGGCAGGCTTGTTTGCTTTCCCCTGGGTCTTCCTTTCTTTTTCCCTTTCTGAAAACTGCCCTTGCTGTCAGAAAACTCACAAAAATTTCCACCACTCAAAGATAACCACTTTTAACCATTGCATGAATAGCCTGCAAAATGATCTATGTAAAGGAAAGTATAGATGCGGCTATAAATAACTATTCACATAAATATATCTTTCACTAGTGCCGTCTCTTCTGCTTACTTATAAAACAGCAATTAAATGACAATTGACAAAAATACAATGGCATTAGTCAGAAAAACTGGGTATCTCTTCATCAAATTCAAGTGTGAACTCCTTACATTGATTGGCATTGAAGACAGTTCCCATTTTCTGGAAAAGTTTCTTGCCGATTCTTCATTTATTCAAACACTATTTGATTACAGGCACACTTACAATGGAAAACTCTTTCAAAGTATTAGAAAAGCTGCCCTCCCACCTGTGGGCATCCTTCCAGTAATCCCTTCATTCTGTAATCCTGTTGCGCTCTCTATAAATGCCACTCAGCATTTCCTGACTGCTGTGTTATTTCTCTTTTCTAAACAGAAGGTAGAACTGCCTTGGACATCCTTTTATCCTCTGCCTTATTTAGCACAGTGTCCTAGATTCAATAAGCAGCTGATGAATATTTGATAATAAAGACGGGGATGCTGTTACCACTACCTAAGGAGACTTCACATTGATGTTTTATTCCTAAATATCTGTGAAGCAGCAGGCACCACTGTCCCTATTTTTCCTCACTGTCTGTGCTTTCTATCAGTTTCTGTAGCTCCAAACCTGACATGACTCTTACTTAGGGTCCAGTGGGAGGCTTCTGGCTTCCAAGATATTTCCTTCATAGAATGGCACACAACATGGTTTTCCTCCCTCTCCCTCTGATTCCCTTTCTCCCTTTCTTTTCCTTTCTTTCAACTCGGTAGCCTCAAAAACAGCGACTTGATCTTTTTACAAAAGGGCGGAACACCAGGAGTTTCCTGGATGTAGCACGAAGGATGTTTTTCTTATCCTGGTGGCCAAGGCCTTTGGCGGGGAGGTTTTGCGTATTCTGGTCCTCTCAGCAAACACTTCCCTTTTTCAGTGCCCAATGTGTTCCAGGGACCACAGGGTGCCTTACACTCAATCATCCCAATTCCTCTTGAGGAAAGGGAAGTTCAGAGACGCAGATCTCTCTCCTTCCAGGCAAAGTTTAAAAAGAGGCACAATCAAAGCAGGTTGCTGATATAAATCCTAGCTTTACCACAATGTTGAGAGACTAAATGAAACTATTATAAAACCCTCCAAGGAAAGGTGCTCATTAAAACTTCCAATTCCTTCGTGAATGTACATGAACATGTATTTACTCTCTGCTAGCTTTAATTTCTGAAAGCCCTTAGCGAGGACTTTGCTAACATATTTGAGGCTTAGGGATTTCACAGCAATTTAACACCTTTCTTGATACCAAGTGCCTCAGCTCGGGACTCAGTGGGCTGGGGCGTGGCAGGGGTGGGAGGTGTCTAGTGACTGGCAGGTAAAATGAGCTGGGACCACAGTCAGAACCTCCCTCTGGGTAGGGGGGATGCAGAGGGCTAGGGCCAGCTGCGGGCCTGAGCACCTAGAGATCTGGATGCTGGTTCAGAAAAACCCTTAGGGTCCCAAAATCCAGAGTGCAGCAACGGGGATGCCCCATGACTGTGGTGGTCATGGCTTACGTGGACATCCTGCATGCCTGAAACGTGACCTACCATTTTAACACGGAGTTCCCCCAAATGTGGCCCATGAAGCACGGTGCTGTGAGCACAGAGATAGCGCTGGAGTCAAGGAAGTACGAGAAACAAAGTGTACTATTTCCAAGCTACCACAGAAAATGGATTATTAAAGGCTCCTAAAATACAAAACTGAGGGGAAAAGGTCCTTGCAATGAAGCCATACTGCAAGCATTTAAGATTAGAACATGTCATGAGCAACAGAAATGGCATCTATAGTCTCGGAAATTTTGAGAAATTTTTGTTAAAAAGAAGAGAGAGGTAAGATGGTCGCTCAAATACACAAAGGGAAGGACTTTTTTTTTTTCCTATGAGAGGGGAAACAGGGGCAGGTTTTCACACAGAGACAGAGGGGCCGTGTAAAGGTAGAGCTTGAAGATGAAGAAATACACTTCTACATCTTGTTCCTCAAAGAAACTGTAAGCTCCTCAGTGGAATGCCAACCGAGATGCGCGCAGGAAGTTTTTTTTAACATGGCAAGAACATTGAGGGTTAATGGAATATAATCCCAAAGAATAAGCAAAGGTTCGAATCATGGAAGCCCAAGGAAGAAGAATGGAAAAGTATTTTCTCTGAGCTAGAGGGGGAGTGAGAAAGGGAGAGGATGAGGCAAACACAGGGGTATTCTGAATGGAGAAGAAGCTATGCAAACTTGCTGTTGTGCCTTCAAAGACTCCTATCATATGGCCTTAGTCAGCTCAGTAGCGTGGGAGGCCAATTCACTGCTCTAGAAAAGAGCAGGCAGCATTCAGGAGTGGGGCAGAGTAGAAAAGGCATGGAGCAAAACAGAAAACAGCTGATATGTTCGGGAGTCAGCAAGAGGTGCATAAAGTTATGCTGAGTAAGTGAGAGCCCAATGCAAGGACAGTCTCTATAGTGATGCTTAAGGACCTGGTCCCTGGAGTCAGACCAACCAGGTTTGGGTTTCAGCCCCAGGTTCCTCCCTTTCTAAAAGGTGGTAGAAATTAATTAGGTAATGTTTGTAAAAACACTTAAGAGACTGCTTGGCACATCAGTCAGCACTCAGTAAATGTTAGCTATTTGCTGTTAAAGTTGTAGTGGAATCTTGAGATTTTTCTTAAAGAAACATGGGACAACCAAAGCTAGCTCATAGTCATGATATGAGTCAGGAACCTGAGGCCGAGGACAGGCTCAGCAGGCACTGAGAAAAGTCACAAAGTCACGAAGTCTGGCTTCCTGACTAGGGAGGGAGTGTAGTAAACTTCAGAACAGAAGTGAGACATCTGAGTTTGAGGACTCGGTATGATGGCAGGACCTAAAATGCCGCTATAAAAACCATGGTTACCATATAGGCATTCATTCAATTCCCTTGACAAAAAGTTGTTTTGAGCACCTACTATGTGCCAGCTTCTCTTGGTGCTGGGCAAACAGTAGTGAACACACAGCATCCCTGTCCTCAAGGAGCCTGCATGCTAGCAGGGGCTGGATCTGAACTCCTTCCCCTTTCTCTCATTGCTGCCTTTATCTCCTCAACAAACCAATTAGGTAGGTATTTTCAAACACATTTTTCAGACAATGAAATTAAACTTTGCCCCGAACCTAATAGCTAATGAACGGCAAACCAGATTTCAGACACTGCTCTAATCTTAAAGCTCATATTGATGAAAACTGTTCTGTATTTCATCTCTGTGCTGCTGAATAATGTTGGTAGAGGTAAGACCAAGGGTTGAGGGCCTTAGGACCTGGGAGGCCAGACTGTTAGGCCTGTCCCATGGGTGTAAACTTTCCAAGAATGAAGGGAGAGGCTGAGCTACAGAGGGAAATGGAACCTTGGCCCTGAAGGCCAGGAAGAAGTGGGAGTGCACTGCAGAGGGTGGTAAGAGGAAGTGTGGACTTCAAAGTCGAATAGGTGACAGAGCCATAAAGTAGGAACCGAGCTGGTCTGCAAGATCAGCTGCTTCCTTTTGTTCCTGCTCAGTGGGGAAGGAGGGAGTCCTCCGTTGGGGAAGGTTTCAGATGCTTTTTCCATCTGAGGCAAGGAGTTGAAAGGGGCAAGCATGGCCCAAGCAGCTGAGGTTGGAGGAGATCCCAGAGCATCATGTCAGAGGCTTGTAGATGGATGGACAGAGGGCTGGGGTGGGAAAGGGGCTTCGTTTTCAAAGAGTTGGCAAGGAGGCATGGAGACAGGCTGGAGATGCAAGTACAGGGAAAGCAGGAGAGCCTTGTCCCCCGGAACCCTGTCAGAGGGGGTTGAAGGGCTGCATGTGCCACATTCCAAGTGGAATGTTGGAGAGGGCCAGACCAACTGCAAACTTACCTGCCTAGGTATGTACCACTCATAAATGGCCTCTTCTCTGCCTTTGGTGCTGGGAAAAGAAGAATCTGGCCTCACCGGAGCTTTCCAGAGAAACTTGACTGTTGCTAGTCTACCCTACTGAATTCGGAGGTACTTGTGATTCCCAAATTGGGAAGAGCAAGGCTATTCCCAGGTAAGTACTATTTCAAAGCTGTACCATCTCATAATAACCTTGCCAGGAGCCTCGGGTGACATCAAATCCTTGCTCACCAGAACCATGCTTGACCCTCTCTGAGATGCTCAAATTGTCCAGCCAGCAGGTACTGAAGTGGCCTGGCCTAGAGAAAATTCCCACAAAATCTGAGTTAGAGATTTTCTTCAGCTGCCTCTTGAAATAGTTGACCTGGTCCGTTTGACTAATGCTTCTCCAAATTTAAAACTAAAAATTTCGATGAAATGGGAGGAAGGAGATTGGATTCATTCCAGTCCTTGATGCCAGGTGTGTAAACATGTAGGAATGAAGACATAGGGCATAGGGAGAAGAGAGATTCTAGTTTTTAAGATCTAGAGTGCAAGTACTTCTAAACTTTAATACGTATATGAATCACCTGGGATCTTGTGAAAATACTGAGGCTAATTCAGTGAATCCGAGGTGGGGCCTGGGATCCTGTGTGTTTAGCCAGTTTCCAGGTGAGGCTGCTTCTGGAAGTCTACAGACCATACTTGGAGTAGCAAGGACCTACATACTACATAGCTGGTCCATGGTTAGTTTTGAAAGATGGCTTGCTTTCCAATCCATTAAAGCATATCGGACATTAAATGCACACATAACAATAGGAAGATTGTAAAACTTGCAGCCAGGCTTCGCAGGTTTAAATCCTGGTTCTACCATCTTCTAGCAATAAAACTTTGGGCAGATCATGGATCGTCTCTGAGTCTCAGTTTCCTCACCTAAAAGAGCGAAGGCAATAAGATCTGTCTGGATCAGACAGAGTGGGGATGTGAGGGTCAAATGAAACAACTTAGTGAAAGTGCTTCATAAACTGAAAGTGATGAACATGCATAACTATAATAATAATAATTATTATATTATTATTATATTTAAGCTAAAGAACTCTTACTAATAGCTTCCATTTGCACTGTTTTTATTTTACTAGATAACATTGTCAACTGTTTGCATCCATCTGACTGCCATGGTTAAGTACAGCAAGGATTATTTGGTTTATTCTGCATAACCCTAACGGTGTTAATAGTACAATGTGAGCTGCATTTTACAGATGATGAAAGTAAAACTTAGAACATTAAGATTATGCTGAGATGCTCCCTGGCCAGTGTGGCTCAGGTGGTGGCAGCATTGTCCCATACACCACAAGGTTGTGGTTTTGATCCCTGGGCAGGGTACGTATTGGAGGCAACTGATCAATGTTTCTCTCTATCTAAAAGCAATGAAAAAGTGTCCTTGAGTGAGGATTAAAAAATAAAAGAGCTTGACTTTCCAAAACTCAAGCTCTTGTTCAGTATATTCAGTTGACGCACTGACAAACACCCAGCATCATAGGAGGAGTGATGGTTTAGGATAGGAGTTGGCCAACTCTTTCTGCAAAGGACAAGCTATTAAAATCTTAGGCTCTCCAGGTCAGGTAGTAAATATTTTAGGCGTTGTATTCCAAATTTAGGTCTTTTTGCAATTCTTCAGCCCTGTCCCCGCAGCACAAAAGCAGTGGTAGATAATACGTAAACAAACGGGTGTGGCTGTGTTCCAGTAAAATATCATTTATAGTAACAGTGACATTTATACAAAGGATGGATCTGGCCTGGGGCTATACCTCACTGGTTCCTGGTCTAGAACATCCTGACTTGGCCACTGGTGGCTACCTACATAGAAACTTAAATTAAAAATTCAATTCCTCAACTGCATCAACCACATCTCAAGGGATCAATAGACACTTGGGGCTGCACCTGCTGTATTAAACAGGGCAGAGAACACTTGCATCATCACAGGAAATTTTATTGCAGGGTCCTGGTTCAAATCATCTTTGGGGTGGGAGAGAAGTCTCTTACACGTAACTGTCAGAGCATGGAAGCTTCAGAGTCCTGGCTTTGTTAATTCACCAGCCATTTGCCTAGCATATCACACCATTTCCTAGATCACTGCACCCATCAAATGGGGACAATACCTTCCTTACTGTGTTATCTTGGGAACTAAGGAAATAGGTGAACAGTCCTTTGTAACCTATGTATTAGGAGCTACACAAACACAAGCCATCATTAGGATTCTAATTGTTACTTGAAATGTGAGGAAATGGATGGAGGCAAAATTTGTGTAGATTCCTGGATTGAGAGAATCATATTTTCTTTCACATCATCCAATGAAAGCTACTGAGTTACTGAAATAAGGAAATCTTATTATTTGTATAGTATTCTCATTTTTTGAACAGGAAAGAGGTATGAAGCCAGGCAGATCCCAGTGGTCATTCATCTGTCAGAGTTTGGAATTGCCTTAGGAACCTTTAACACCTTCAGGAAACAGATGGAACTGTCCAGATAGAAGCTGTGATGGAATCAGGCAGGTCTCAGTGTCCTTCCTGCAAGAGACCAAAAGTTTATGCTTCTTTGTCAAATTCCAAGTTAAGGAGGGGACAGCTATCTTGTATCAAAGGTTCTAGCTTTTTCCCCTTTTGCTTCTACCTCACGGAGATCCTCTTTGCAACTCAGCCACTGTGGATCCCCACATGGGTCAAGAACAAAACTCAATTTTGCCATAAACCAGGCCCTTGGTTACCTAGATCATTCCAATATCTCTGTAGTTCTATAAGCCTCCCTCGTTTATCCAGTTCCTAATCCCAGCTATAAATTACATTTCTAGGAAAATTCCTGCATAATATAGCTTCCTTTCCCATTGGTCTATAGTGCCCTCTGTCCCTCAGGGCTCTGTTTCTCAGGGTCCTGGTGCCCGGCTACTCTCCTCCAGTTCTAGGCCATTTTACTATTGTCACTCATTTGAGTACACAGAGGAGAAGGTTTCTTCTTGGTTGGTGCTGGGTATAATCCCACTTTCTGTCAATGACTAGGAGTTATGTTTTATATTCTTTTTATAGCCTTTTATATGAACTTTCTAGAACTCCTTCTGTACCTGTCTACCTCCTTTCCTATTTTCTTCCACCTACATTTTTCTCACTATGGAAGTATGCTAACATTCCCTGCTGGCTCTGCAGCTACACCTGCCTCTCAGGCTAGAATGAGGCTCCTGCTCTCTGCCAAATGGTGATGGCATATATTGGTTGAACCTTTAGAAAAGTAATTTGGGCATATTTTCCTAAATCCTTCCAAATCTGTATATTATCAGTAGCTTCACTTCCAGGGAAGCATCTTATGTAAATTAGAGAGATGCACTGAATATTACTAAATAAGGACATTCATTACTGTATTATTTATAATAGTGAAATTTTTTTTAACTTGTCAATAATAAAGAATTTTTAAAAAATTTAAAAAATGGATTGATGCATACCAAAATATTAACAATGGTTTTATTTGTATATCTCTGTTGGAGTATCACTAGTTATTCCTGTAGTTCCAGTGATTTTTATTTACTTCTTTGTCATTTTCTATTTTTTACAATGTGCATATTAATCAGAAAGAGGTTATACAAGTAAAGGTTCCCATCTCCTTAGCCTGGCTATTTTGCATTGCTTGCTAATATTTCCATTCAAGAATTCAAGAAATATACATTTCCATTTTTATAAGGAAGGATAATAAGATTTAAAGAAATAGTTCAGGAAATTAACATAATTAATAGATGTTTGAAAAATCAATTGTTGGTTTAATAATAAAACCAGCTTTAGCCAGACTGCCAAAGCTATCTTATCTCACCATCTAAGCCCCACCAAATATTTGGAAATGAGTACTACCTTGCTTCAGTTTCACATTTCCTGGTCCCTTGTACTATTTTATACAGTGTGGATTTTGGATGCCAGGTGACTGAACAGACTTTCCTGTTGCCCGCTTTTGTCTGCATCTTTCACACATATATGCCTACTTCTGGAGTCTGTTCATTACAAAACCTATTATTTGAGCATCCATTACAAGCTAGGCACTGTACAGTGCCAGGGAGGTGCTAGGAGGGACTCACAAGGGAAAAAACCATGTATGACAAATCCATGCTAGGAGCAGCTGATGTGCCACAAAGTCATGGCAGGGGCCATATAGGGAGATGGCCAGCTGAGTTTTGAAGGATAAACTGGATGAGGGAAGAATATTTCAGAAAGATGGGACAGCAACATGAAAAGACAAAGGGGCCAGAGAGAAGTTGCATCCTGAGAGAGGAAAGGTGAAAGAAAAAGCTATAATGGGTGAGCAAGCCAGCAGGACACTAAGGTGTGGAGATAATGCAGGATACAGACTGGAAGCCAGGACCTGATAGGAGTCAAGCACTGATTTAGATGGATGTAAGGTACCGACTGGCAGCAAGGATGCCATAAAGGTGGGAGCAATAGGACACATTCAATAAATAGGTATTCTTGGGCTTAGGCATCAATTGGATATGATATAGCTAATAAAGAAGGAAAATAATGGAAAACATTCTGGCCAAGTTGGAGTCATAGGTAGACATGCTATGTCTCCCTCACAACTAAGAAAGAATTTACAACTACCTCAGAACTAAAAAATAAATAAATAAATAAATAAATAAAAATCCAAGAAGTTTCAGAAAATTGAACTACAGGAAAGTTCAACAAATGAAGAAATAAAGAAGAAATACTCAGCCACACAGGTGTGATAGCTCTACCTAAGACATAGAGGCAAACACAGAAAGCTGTCAAGTGGAAGAGAAAAAGAGAAGTGTAGGGTGGCAGATCAAGGTTCCAGTGGGAGAACTGAATGACAAGGAGATAACCAACCTAACAAATGCATAGTTCAAAGCACTGGTGATAACAGTGCTCACAGACTTGATGTACAACATTATGTACAACAAATGCAAAAGGGAAGAAGTGAAAGCTATGCTTAGTGAAACAGAAAAATCCACATAAAACCAGTGGTGAAGGGAAGGAAACCAGGATTCAAATAAACAAATTGGAACATAAAGAAGAAATAAACAGTCAATCAGTACAGACGGAGGGAACAAGAATTGAAAAAAAAAATGAGGAGAGGCTTAGGAACCTCCAGGACAACCTTAAACATGCCAACATCTGAATCATAGGGATGCCAGAAAAAGAGGAAGAGCAAGAAATTGAAAACTTATGTGAAAAACTAATGAAGGAAAACTTCCCTAATTTGGTGAAAGAAATAGGCATGAAGCACAGAGAGTCCCAAACAAGTTGGACCCGAACAGGACCACACCAAGACACATCATAATTAAAATGCTAAAGAAAGAAACTTTTCAGGCAAGAAGGGACTGGCAAGAAATACTCTAAGTGACAAAAAGCAAGGATCTACAACCAAGATTATTCTATCTAGCAAAGTTATCATTTAGAATGGAAGAGCAGATAAAGTGCTTCCCAAACAAGGTAAAGCTAAAGGTGTACATTATCACCAAGCTATTATTATATGAAATGTTAAAGGGACTTATTTTGGAAAAAGAAGACCAAAACTATAAACATTAAAATGGCAACAAATTCACAACTATCAACAACAGAATCTAAAAAATAAAAACAAAAACACTAAACAGATGGTCAGAGTAGGAACAAAATTATAGTTATGGGCAGCATTTGGAGGGGTGTTAATTGGGAGGGGGAAGGGGAGAAGGGGGGAAAGGAGCAGGGATTAAGAAGCATAGTTGGTGAGTGCAGAGTAAACAGGGAGATGTTAAGAATAGTCAAGGAAAAGGTAAAGTCAAAGAACTCACATGCATGACCCATGGACATGAACCAAGGGAAGTGGGATTCCTGGAGGGACAGAAGGTGCTGGGTGGAGGGGAGCAAAGGGAAAACAAATTAGGACAAGTGTAACAGCATAATCAATAAAATATACTTTTAAAAAAAGGGAAAAGAATGTCTGCCATGAAAACTCACGGACCTTTTCCAGGGTTCTGGCAGATGCCGCTGGATGGATAGGGAGACCATATGCAAGGATGGGGAGCCTGGACAACATAGAGGAGAAATACAGAGTTTAATTTTGTGCTTGCTGAATTTGAGGTGCTTATGGAACATCTAAATGGAGATATGTTGGATAAGCTCTTCAAAAGCTGTCCATAAGTAGAAAGTAATGCCCCCAGGATGTGCATTTCATGCAGCACATTTTTAGTTTGCTATTAAAAACATATACATACAACTGTGTGTTCAACCCTGCAGATTAAAAAAATGTATTTCTATTTCTTGCCCTTTGACTCTTTTTTTAAATTTAATTTTATTGTTGTTGTATTACATCCCTACCCTTTTTACTCCCCACTGCCCCCTTCCCCACCCACCCACTCCCCAACAAAGTCAATCCCACTTGTTGTCCATGTCCATGGTTCTTCCATACTAGTTTCTTGACTAAACTGCTTCCCTTCTTTGCCTCTTCCTCCCCTCTTCCCCTTTGACTATTTTGTGGTACATTAACCATCCCAGTGGATTAATTGATTGATTGATAAAAACAAGAAGTGTCATCATAAATTATTGGACATCCTAGAGATGATCTGATCCAATTTTCTTATTCTAGAACTGGAAACAGCATCAGAGGCATTAGAAGGGGGGCTCAGCATCCATGGCAGTAGAACATGGGGAATAAGGTTCCCCAATTCCCAATCTTTTTCCACATTGCACTGTTTCTGCTGCTTTGGAATATTTTGTCAAAAGATTTGGTGGGAAGAAATTGAAATTGTAGATGCTTTTTTTTTTAAATGAGGAAGTAGGTATAGTGGAGTCATACAATACTTGGAAAATCTAGCTTTGGTTTCTTCATCTATCGATGTGACAATAATCCTTGTATCACAGGTGAGGCACCAGAGGGTTGTGAAAGTGATAGTTGTAAGGACTAGATGTTTCTTAATCTGAACCCAAGGCCTGGATATGAACCAGAAAAACGAGTTCTAGTTCTAGTCCATACACATACTAGTCATATGTATTGGTTATTGGTTTTCCTGGGCAGGTGTAACAAATTTAGCCCAATAAACAATAAAATATTGTACTCTCTCAGAGTTCTGGACTCCAGAATCGGAAACCAAGGGGTCAGTAGAGTCATGCTTCCTCTGAAGGCTCCAGGGGAGAATCTTTCTCTTGCTTGCTCCAGCTTTTAGTGGCCCCAGACGTTCTTTGGCATGTGGTTGCTCTTATTTTCACATGACCTTCTGTGTTTGTGTTTTCTTTTCTGTCTCTCATTAGGACACTTGTCATTGAATTTAGAGCCCACCCAAGTAATTCAAAATAATCTCATCTCAAGATCCTTAACTTAATTACATCTGCAAACTTTTCCAACTAAGGTCACCTTCACAGGGTCTTAGTATTAGGATATAGACACAGCTTTTTGCCGTGACCACTTAACCTACTACACCACATGAGCTCGGGCAAATCACTAAATGTGAATGGCCAAGGGGATTTCAATACCCACTTTTACCCACCTCAAGTCTATTATGAGACTTTAGAAAAATAATGCACATGAGAGAAGTCTGTAAGGCATTATGTGAATGTTAGTTACTCCTACTGACTTGGCTGGTAATTTATACAGAGGTTCCAATATGAGATTGATCTGTTCTCTCTACTCTAACATTTTCTCCTTTCAGTTTAAAAATAATTTTGCTGAAATACAAGAAGTTCAGACCAAATTTTTGCAAAGGGAAGGAAAAATATTTCACAATGTAGTTACTAAAGATGAGAAACATTGAAAGATAAATTATTGTCAACTGAGTGTTGCACAGACTTGAAATACCAGAAAATGCCTTGAATGTCTTTCTAGAACAAGACATGGAATAAATAAAAAAACAAATTATTAGGTCAAACTTATAGATTAAGTTTTCCCTTCAAACTCTTTATTACTTAAAAAAAACAAAACCTGAAAGGCATTATATAATGATTACTCATAGACTCATGCTTATATTTTTTATTGCTGCCATCAGTCACATTTGCTTTATCTTTGTAAATAGATGGAATATGCTAAACCATTTAAAAGTAGATTGAAAACAGCGTGACACTTAGTCCCTGTTTACTTTATACAGCATCTCTAAAAAACTTTCTTCTACATAACCAAAGTACAATTACCACATTAGAAAAATTGCCAATAATTCTGGCATTTCTGTATTGTTTTGAAAAATAATTTAACATGTTTATTGATTTGAGGGTGGAGGAGAGAGAGACACAGAGAGAAACAGAAAGAAACATCGATTGGTTGCCTCCTATATGTACCCTCACCAGAGATCAAACCTGTGACCTAGGTATGTGCCCTGACCAGGGATCAAGACTTCAATCTTTTGGTGTATGGGGACGATGCTCCAATCAACTAAGCTACACCAGCTAGGGCCTGGCTGTGTTTTTTAAAACCAGCATCCACACAAGTTGTATGCAATGCATTTGTTGTTATATCTCTTTAGACTCTCTTAATGCAGAACAGTCCCACCTCCTTTTCTTTCCCTTGACACTGACTTTTTTGAAGACACCAGTCATTGTATTTGAATGGAGGGCTAGAGTCCATAGACATATGGAATTCTGTTTCTCATCAGCACTGAAAAATGCTGTGTGTGTGAACGCTGAGGTTCTATCTGTCTGCCCCAGTCTTCCTCTGTCAGAGGAGCAGGAGAGCATGTCTGCTCATCCTACAAATGTGTCAGATGGCTCCAGCCTCAGAGAGGCTAATTGTCCCAAGAGGGGGGACATGGGTAGCCTAGAGGGACCATCACCATTTCTTGTGATAGCCCTTTTGTTCTGCTTTGCTTCTCTCATGATTACTACTATCAGGATATGTTGGAGCTGGAGGCTGAGCGTGACCAGGACTTGCAGAGTGAACAGAATGAGCAAGAAACACCTCATGTTCAATGTGAGGCTCCTCAAGTGTCCACATCTTTGCAGTTTTTGGAGGAGAACATCCCTGAACTGTAAGTCTTGACATATGCAAGAGGGAACGTGTAATAATGTTTTGCAGAGGGGAAAAGGAAATGTAGCAGAGAACTTAGGGAAAACCTGGAAGATTTAAAAATCTAGACATGAATTCAACCATAAAGCACTTCTGTGCACAAGTAACTTCCTACAAGTTCCAGCAAGAATGCAGGGCAAGGATACTTTTAAGGATAGAGGCAGAACCATATCACTCTCAGAGAATTTCCTAGATATGATAAGTATAATTATCAATTAAAAAATACTGTTAGGCCCTTGTAGACCGTTTTCCTATTATACACCTCTCCATCTTCCTAAAATGCCACCACTATCCTGAAATCAATATTTAACATTCACTCTATGAAAAAAATTAGATATATATCTATTTTTTACTAAATGTAAAATAAGATTTGTAGTCTCTAGCTTTTAAAAAATCTCTTAAAATGGATATCAAATAAATTCCTTTATAGGTTCTTGAGGCCAAACTACCTGTCCTATTTTGGTGATAGAAAATGAATAAGCAAACCAACTTGCCATTTTAAGGAAGAGGGTCTGGGGCCATATGAGATGTTTTCCATTTTCTGCCTTAAACCTGATCATAATAATATTTCTGCAGGAGTCAGGAGAATATGTTTTTTCAGCTAACCCACTGGAATACACAGATGGGTCTCCAAGTGAAAGAATTTGGAGCTGATCACAAAGACTGGATGAAGAAAATTAACAATATTATACAAAATATAAACCTCACAGAAAACACAGTGAAGAGGTAATGAAGAATGCTGGGGTTGGTCAGAAAATAATGAAAATTTTTACAGCCTCACAAACTTTAGGAACTCTGGGTTTAAGGTGATAAAGTCTTTAGGTCAAGAAGTATAAAGCCTTATGATAAGAAGTGACTGTCACACCTATCAGAATGGCTATCATCAGTAAATCAACAAACACGTTTGGGGGAAGATGCGGAGAAAAAGGGAACTCTTTTGCACTGTTGGTGTGAATATAGATGGCTACAGACACTGTGGGAAGCAGTGTGGAATTACCTCAAAAAATTAAAGAATGGAACTGCCTTATCGCCCAGCAATTTCACTTCTGGAAATATATTCAAAGAACCCCGAAACACTAATTTGAAAGAATATATGCACCCCGATGTTCATTGCAGTGTTATTTACAATTGCCAGGATCTGAAAGCAGCCTAAGTGTCCATCAGTAGATGAGTGGATAAAAAGGCTGTGGTACATTTACACAGCGGACTACTACTCAGCCATGGTTTTTTTTTTTTTGGTTTTTTGTTTTTTATTTTTTGTGTTTTCAAAAAGGAGCTCTTACCTTTTACAACAGCATGAATAGACCTGGCAAATATTATGCTAAGTGAAATATGCCAGTCAGAACAAAAATGTGTACCATATTTCACTTATACGTGGAATCTAATGAACAAAATAAACTAACAAACAAAATAAAAACAGACTCATAGATACACAGAACAGACTGACAGCTGTCAGAGTGGGGGTGTGTTGGGGGACTAGGTAAAAAAGATAAAGGGATTAAGGAAATAAAAAAGAAATCATAGACACAAACAATAGTATGGTAATTGTTGGAAAGGGGGCGGAGGGAGATAGGAGAGAATAAATGGCGATGGAAGGAGACTTGACTCTGGGTGCTGAGCCCGCAATACAATATACAGATGACGTATTATAGAATTGTATACCTGAAACTTCTATATTTTATTAACCAATGTTGCCCAATAAATTCAATCAAACAATAAACATATAAAGTTAAAATGAATTGCTTTCTCTAAGATAAAAGAAAAAGAAGTTAATATTACAAATTCAAAGCCTACATCAAAGTTATCTGCATCTTTGCTCTTTTCTAAGTGAACAATTTCCTTTATAGGTTCTTTCTTTAATGCCATTTTAATAGATATCAAAGAGAGGTTTTCAGGCTTCCAATGATCCTTGAGTTTTATCCAGTATTATTTAAAAGGATCCAACCAGTTTAACATGAAAAACTATTTAAGTATATTTGTTTAATGTATATCTGTGTTTAAGTGAAATATCTTAAGGTGAAGCAAAAAAAAAAAAAAAAAAAAGCTATTTATTTAATCACTGGTATAAAGAGAATGGACTTTGGAGCCAGAGGGATCCAGGTTTGAATCCTGATATTGACATTCCTTGGATAAGTTAATCAACCTTTTTTGAATCTTTACTTTTATAATCTGTAAAAAAGGGACTAATGACAGCCACCTCAATGATTTCATGTGGGAATTAAATAATCAATTGTAGGTAAAGATTTAATACGATGTCTGCTATTTTTAGAACTAAATACCTCTAGCCTTGTGAACCATCCCACCATATCCCAAAGTCTTTCCTACAGCAGGGCTACTTTTTTCTCCTGCACATTTTCTCACCTTCTGGTTAAATATTTTCACATGGAGTTCAACATTGCCTTGCCTTTCAGTTGAACATCTCTTCCTAATAGCCTTCTCCTTACCATCCTACCCAAAATATCTTTTTGCTTCCAAAGCATAAATAATTGCTTAAAAAAAAAAAAAGTTCATGGTTTTCATTCAAATCCTATACATAACATTTTCTTCCCATTCTAAAAATCAACGCATAATTTACATACAGTAAAATTATGTTTTTGATTATTTGGTTCTGAAAAATGTGTCTAGTAGGACAGTCCCTGCAGTGAAGACGAAGAACAACTGCCTCACTCATCACATCCCTCCAGTCTTCCCCAGCCAAGCTGTTGGCATCTGCTCTCCGTCCCTATGGTTTTACCTTATCGAATCTGTCACTTAAATGGAAGTGTGCAGTGCATGGCCTTTTGAGTCTATCTTCTTTCACTTAGGTTAATGCATTTGAGATTCATTCATGTTGTCACTTGTATTAGTAGTTTGTTCCTTTTTTCCCCATTATATAAATATATCACAGTTTATCCATTCATTAATTGCAGCACGTTTAGGTTTTTTGGCAATTACAAATAAAGACACTACAAAAATTCAGACAGATTTTTGGTTATTAGAATTTTCGTCTTATTTTTTCCTTTTCCTTCTTTTTTTCTTTTTGCTTTCCATGTAGATTTTAGAATCAGCTTGTCAACTCTGCTGTGATTTGTATTAGAACTACCATAAATCTATAAATAAATTTGGGGATGATTTACATTTTAGCGATATTGACTCCCTCAATTCATTTCATGAATAAGAGTGTAATCTCTCTATTTATTTAGGTCTTTGGTTCCTTCTATCAGTGTTGTATCATGTCCAATGAACAAATACTTTAGATTTTGTTAGATTTATGCCTGTGCATTTCATGTTTTTGGTACTATTATAAATGGTACCTAAATCTTCCCATTTCCAATAATTAATTGCTATTATATAACAATAAAGTTGATTTTTGCATATTGGCCTTGTGTCTTGTGACCTCATTAAACTCATTTATAAGCTTCAGTAGTTTTTAATAGGTTATTTGGAATTTTTCATATAGAAACAATTTTATATCTTCCTTTCCAATCTGTTTTCCTTTTACTTCTTTTTGTTGCCTAATTGTATTGACTAGAACCTCTAGTATGATGTTGAATAGGTGGAATGACAGTGTGTATACTTAATTTATTCTCAATCCTAGAGGAAAAGCAGTGAGTGTGATGTTAACTGTTTTTGTCTCATATTGAGAAAGTTGCTTATATTTCTAGTTTACTGAAATGTTTTTAACATCAGAATGATTTGAATTTTTAAAAATAGCTCTTAGTGCATTTATAAATGATTATTTTTTGTTTATATAGTCTTTTGACATAATAAATTATATGACTAATTTTTGAATGCTGAGCCAGCCTTGAATCCCCAGAATAAACCCCACTTGCTCATAATATATTATCCTTTTAATATATTGTTGGATTTAATTTAGTAAAGTAGAATTTTTTTATGTATGATAATAAGAGATATTGACCTATGCATTTTTTTCATGTGTAGTGTTAGTATAAGGATAATACTTGCCTCATAGAAAAAATAGGAATGTTTTCCTACTTGTTTTTTTTTTAATGGATAAGTTTTGTGTAGGAGTAGCATAATTTATTTCTTAAAAGTTTGGTCAAACTCACCAGAAAACATATTGCCTAGAGATTTTACTGTGGTAAGATTTTTAACTCCTTTGTGATACCTCTTTATAGCTACAAAAATTCATTCCTTCTAACCCATCACTAACACCTCTCACCCATCCCTAATAACAAATCTGTTTTCTATAATTAAGTTATTTTGTGAATATTATAAAGTCAAATCATGCAATGATTTTTTTTTTCACTTGGCATTTCCTTGAGGTTCATCCAAGTCATTGCATGTATCAATAGTTCTTTCTTTTACTGAGTAGTAGTCCACAGTATGGATATATATATAGTTTGGTTAACCAGTCACCCAACAAAGGACAATCATAATTTTTAGTCTTGGGCTATTATAGAAAACTACTTGGAACATTCATGTACAACTTCCTGTGTGAAAGTAAGTCTTAATTTCTCCACTGTCCAAGAGTGAAATCACTGGTCATGCAATACATCTGTTTTTAGTTAAGTTTTGACAAAAATTGCCAATTTATTTTCTTGAGTGGCTGTACCATTTTACATTTCTACCACCAGTATATGAGTGACTCAACTTCTCTACATCCTCATCCTCACTACCATTTGGTGTTAGAACTATTTTTCACCTTAGCTATACAATAAGTTACACATGTAATGATATCTCATTGTGGTTTTAATTTGCAAATCCCTAATGGATAATTGTGTTAAATTGCCATCTATATATTTTCTTTGTGAAATTTCTGTGCATGTCTTTTGTTCCTTTTCTAATTGGAGAATTTTTTACTATTGAGTTTTTAAAGGTTCTCATATATTTTAAACATAAGAACTTTGCCAGATATGTGACATAAAAATCCATTTAACAGTCATTGGCCAAGCAAAAGTTTTATATTTTAATGAGGTCCAGTTTATCAAAGTTACCTCTTATAGGTAGTGCTATTGCTATCAAGCCTAAGATCTCTTTGCCTAATTCTAGGTCCCCAAAATTTTCTGGTTGTCTTTTCTATAAATTTAATTCATCTTCCATTTCAATAATTTTAATTTTATATACTCCTAGGTCTAGTTAGTTCTTAATACTTTGTTATTATTATCTACGTTATTTAGAAAGTTGTTTTTTTTTGTTTGTTTTTTTTTACTTTTTTTGAATTGCATTTATGTCTTCCCACTCCAACACAATCACTACCCAAGTGTCTTCTGATATAGGGATAGGCTTTCATTTTTTTAAAGATTAAAATTGATTTTCCTAAAAAGATGGTCCATTAGGTGATTTTTCTTAATGCACAGACTTAGCTCATTTTTTGGTCTCTATGCAGCTTATTACATGAGGTGATGTCGTTGGAGAGCCAAATCGAAAAGCTGGAGTCACACCAGGACCTTGACCCTGAGCAGGGGGCAAACATTGAGGTAACCTGGAGGCTTGGGAAGGACAATCTGGGAGGTTATGGGGACTCTGCCACACCTGGTATTGTTTCCCAGGTCCAAACAAGAATTAAAATCCATCTTTAACCACAAGGAGGAATGCAATCTGGTGGTCAGTTCTGAACACCTTTTGCCTGAGTACCACCACTTCTATTCTCTGATGACATAAAAAGGCTAGACTCTTAAATTCTACCTAGAACATTATTCAGACAAATGTGATAGGTTTATATCTTGATGCCATTTAACATAATGATGAATTATTAAAGAGAAAACGCTTCATCCTTGTATTTTAGCACTTAACAGTACAGAGAAATCAGGAAATACATTTTAGTGAAGAATGTAAGAGATATATTTGTGTCTGTCTTTGCTTGCTTCATGAAGAGTTCTTGTATTGGTTTTCACTGTTGCTGAAGTTTTCCTGTTGTTTAGTATCCTTACATTCCTAGAGACTCTTTTCTGAGAAAGGTTTAATTTGTCCCTGTACAGAGTCATAGAATGTTGCTAGAAAAGTAGTGATCAACTCTGGCAAAGAATTTGACTTTAGAGCCCAGATACTCCCTTCCTGCCCTACTGAATGTTAGGCCTTTGAAGAAAAGTCTCTAAAAAAGCAAAAAGTCTGTGTCTAATTTCCCCCTTTTAATTGAAATTTCTAGCCTCTGCTTTAGGTTAAGCCAGAGAGTTTAACTTAAGTGGATTTTGGAAGAAATAAAGGAGAAATATCTTTTCTATTGTAGAAAGGTAATGTTATTTAGACCCCTCACATATTAAAAGCCATCTACAAATCAGCACAGATTTATCACCAAGGAAAAAATAGCTTTTAACTATGACTTTGTCCAACATTTTAGAGTAGCAACCTCATTTTACGCTAGTTGACAAGTCAATAATTTTTCCATTATCCTTGAGTTTTGGAAATTGCAAACTATGAAAAGAGGGAAGAGGACAAAGGTCAAGGGGTATTCTGCCTTAGAAAATTTCCTCCAAAAGTCAGCTATACTACAGGAATGTGGATTCCACAGGAATCAGGGCTAGGGAGGGATGACTATCAAAAGAGTAAAGACAAAGGTAGAAAAGCACAAAAATAAATAAAGTGAGATTAAAAAACAAACCAATAAGTGCTTGGGATCATATGACATCACAAATATATATGGAGATTCTCACTAGAGTTACACAACTATGTATACACTTAAAGAAATAGATAAAAACTTAAAAATTAAAAGCATCCCAAATATTCACTAACTGATGTGTGGATAAATCGTAACACAGGTTGTATAATGGAATACTACTTAACAATAAAAAGGAATGGCCATTTTAGTCATCTAACAACATGAATTAATCTCAAAAGCATTGTGCTAAGTGAAAGAAGCAAGATTTAGAAGGTTACATACATCATGATTCCATTTATGTAACATTCTGAAAAAGGCAAACAATAGGAAAGTAGATTAGTGGTTGCTAGAGTCAAGTGGGTAAAGGGAAAAGGAGATTGACAAAAGGGCACAGGAAATTTGGGGCATGACAGAAATATTCTCTATCTTGTGGTGGTGATTATATGATGGTAAGCACTTGTCAAAACTCATAGACTTGTACACTTTTAAAGGTAAGTTTTACTGTATAACTTATAACCTCAATAAGCATGACTTTTAATGAATTGACACAAGACCTGTTCTCAATTGGTTTAATGGCTGATGGGAAAGCCTGTATTAAAAACAAAGGCAGTGATTTAATGAATAAGAAACTTTAAATATAATTGTTACAGCTAAAAAGTCAGTAAGAATGGCTGTAGGTTTACTCTAGCGAAGGGAAAAGTGAACATTATCAGAAACAGATATGGAAACAGCAAACAAAATTTAGGAAAATTAAAGGAGGTATGAGTAAATAAAGTTTTAAAATATCACACAAATTGGCTCATTTATTTCTCAGGAAGAAAAGGAATGATTCAGCAAAGTCATAAAAAGAGCAGGGGGGAAATTTGGTAAAAGCATTTAAACACAAACGTACATACACACGCGCGCGCGCGCACACACACACCAGAAATAAATGTAAAAGAGCTTTAAGAAAGGTCCTTTGAGGTGGCTTTTGGATGTTGTCTGTTATTGAGCCCCAAATCCGCAAAGCTTTCTGATATCTCCATACTTTCATTCTGGGACTGACTCCCCATCTCAGTTATCTTTGATTAATACTGTGTAAAGACATTTTCTATATAAACAAACCAGGGCACTAGTAAACTATGATGATCATATCATAGGTCTTTTCTAAATAATTAAATCTCATAATTCAGGGGTTGGTAATGAATGAAAGGTGTACACTATACTTCCTCTAGTATTTGAAGGCAAATACTCTTATTACTGGTATATAACTAGCACAATGCCTCGCCCAATGCCCTCTTACACAGATGTGCTTAATAATATCTTGTTAATTTAATTTAATGTTGGTTTTTGGAGATCAGCAGCCAAAACAGTAAGGAAAAAATAGCCTCTATTAAAGCTCAAACTTTTTGATCATGAATTGGCTTTCTTCTAAAAATTGTCATTTGTTTTAATTTCATATATTATTCTTTACAACTTTTGTTTTATGCCTTTTGTTTTAAAGGAGAAGATCATGAAAATTAAAAAGCAATTAAGAGAAATGGATAACAAATTTGTCCAGGTAATGATAAAATGGCTTTATAACGGAGGGAGAAAAACAGTACTTCAGAGAAATCTTAGATTTAGAAAACTTTAGTAAATGGAATCTAAAATTTGATACAAATAGAATTTTATTTATTTATTTTAAATATTTTATTAATACTTTTTAGAGAGAGGAGGGAGGAGAAGAAGAAAGGGAGAGAAACATTAATGTATGGTTGCCTTTCACCTGCCTCTAGCTGGAGACTAGGCTGGAAACCTAGCTTGCAACCTGGGTATGTGCCCGACTGGGAATCAAACCAGTGACACTTGGGTTTGCAGGCTGTGCTCAATCCACTGAGCTACACCAGCAAGGGCACAAGATAGAATTTTAAACCTAGAAGGGAACTTGCTGTCATTTAATCTATACCCTCATTGTCAGAAGAGAAAAGTGTAACTCAGAAATATGAAGTGACTTGCCCATGTTTCCAGGTGAAAAGAATCAGGCTTATTCTTGCTCTCCCATTAAAAATATAAACACATGTATATATTTATGTATAAAATATTTCAAATACATTTTAAACATATAGATACATGTATACATTTTTTCTTTTAACAAAAGTAATATACTTATTCATCTTAAACTTTTTATATTAAAAAAATGAAAAATAACCCCAGTCACTCAACAATAAACTGAACATTTTGTATATGCATATTCTTTCAAATCTTTTATACACATATTTACTTATTATATTTTAATGGGATTATATTACATATATTATTTGCAACTTGCTTCTTTTCATTTAGCATTTTTTCTTTAGAGACATTCTATGCAACTAGATGTCACTTTACCTTTACACTGTTTATGTAATGTAGGCTTTGATTTTTAGATTTATTATATTCATTTTGTTGAATATTTGGGGCTTTATACTTCATGTTTGCCATTACAACCTATGCCTCAGAAACCCATATCTTCTTTTGTCTTGGCAAATACTTCCTTAAAAATCAATTTTTAGAAATGACAGTCTATTTGGAACCCATCTTTCTTGAATTACAGAACACTGTTCCTCCTTCGATAACCCTGCTTTTCAAGTTATGCTGCAAATTTATTATAGGATGATTAATTAAAAACCTTTAAAATGTTTTACTCCTGACCTACCTATGAGGTCTGTCCTGAAAGTATAGGCCGCACACACTTTTAATTATATTGACATTGTCTCAGTACTTTCAGGACAGACCTTGGTGGTACAGTTGGCATTCATGTCTTAGAAGGTGATGGTTTGCTTCCATCTGTGTCTTGATCTTACTGATAGAGACCAACCAGGGCCATCTGCTCTCTCTACCTGGCAACCTCTAGGAGACTCAGAAAGGAAAGAGGAAACACAGTATGGGTATGGAGGGCTCTTTTGCTAAACCATAAGACCCAAAGAAGTAAACTAATATAATGAGAACTTAGAGTTATATAGTATAAACTTGAAAATATTTAAAAGCTATATAATCTTCTTGTTTTTAGGAATACACTGTTTCTCTAACTAGTGTCTGGGTGGATAGCTTTTAAAGAGCAAGAAAAGAGTGATTAAAAAGAGGATTTATAATAAGCAGCTGTTGTTTAAAACATTTTATTCATCTTTTTTTGGTTATCCTTCTTACAATTTATCATGATTACACTATGAATTTGCTCTAAGAGCAAGGGTTTTACTGAGTAAAAGCAAGTTTGATTAAAGCCACTTTACAACTAAGTGGTAATCAAAATGAGTGAGATTTTATTGTATAAACCAAAAAAAAAAAAAAAAGTAATTTTTGTTTTACACCAAATTGTGGGTATCTTTTCAGGCTGATGCTTGTAATGAAGCACATGAATTAAAGGAGGAACTTGTGGCAAGAATAGAGGTAAGATTTCCTAGTTACCCAAGTTCAAATAATGGTAAAATAAAATAATGAATATAAATACAGAAATAATTTTTTGCCCAAGAAGTTAAGATTTACTACATACTGATCTCATTCTAACCTTATTGCTATTTCCTCATCCTCCTGGCCTTCTGCTTTGGGCCAGCACAACATTTCAGAGGTCTGGCCATTTCCAAGCCCTCACACCCCTGGGCTGCCTCCACATTCCCTCCACCTGGAATTTATCCCTCATGTATACTATTATCCATTCTGCAAGGCTCAGCTCAAATGGCATCTCTTCCAGATATTCTCTGATCTCCCTTTGTCAGAAAAATGACTCAGTTTCTGTGAATGGATGGGCAAATGAAACAATGAATAAATGAATCAACCTGTCACCTGCTCACAGGTGCATAATCATCCCACTTCTAGAGTAGATGTCCACCACCAAACCTCAGCTGCTCTGTCTCATCACCTTATCTATTTTTCACTTTAGCACATATCTTTTTAAAAACAAATTTTATTGATTGATTTTTATAAAAATAGAAGAAGGAACGGGGAGGGAGGGGGGAGAGAGAGAGAGAGATTTGTTGTTCCACTTATTTATGCCTTCATTGGTTGATTCTTGTATGTGCCCTGACTGGGGATTGAACCCAAAACCTTGATGTATCAGGACAATAGTCTAACCAACTGACCTATCTGGTCAGGGCTAGCATGTATCTTAATCTCTAATATCTAATATATATATATGTTCTACATAGATGAACAATTTGAATAGATAAATTCAGTACAAGGATAATTATCTTCCTACATGAGTAATTTAGCAAAGATTAGCATATGCGTTTGGTTTAATTTCATATCATGGTGCTAACTTACTCTGTTATTTTCTCTTGCTATCAATAATAGGTGAGGACATCTGCCAGTGACCTCCTGGGGTGACTCACAAGTGATCTGCAATGTGGGCCCTGAGGTGCTCGTGAGGAAAAGCACCCCGCATCATCTACAATAAAACTGGCAGACATCCAGAATCATTTTTGAAAGGTAATAGTGGATTGTTCTTTTTTCTAGAACTTTTGCAAGGACATGACCGTGCTGAATACAAAGCTGGGGACATACCAAATACAAGAAGGGCACACAGATGCTCAGAGTCCTGAGGAAGTGGGTCTGAAAGAAGAGGAGTCCCTGCTTCTCCAGGCCCCTCCACCCGCTTCAGTGCAGAACTCTCCTCGTCGAGTTACACTGTGGTAAGTTGGAGAAAGGAACTTTTGGACACAGGCCCTAATATGGATGAACTACAGCAAGATTAAATTTTTTCATGTTGAGTAAAAATTTGTTTCATTTTCTTTTATAAGTTATTCATGTCCTTTAAAGGTTGTAGTATTTATTTTAGCTATAGATCCATTGCATGAGACATACAGATAAGATATATATTTCTTACTGCTTTAGACAACTATATGTACATAAATCTTAAAGGGTAGTGTCTATAAACTGTGATGCAGCCACATCCACAAACATGCACACCTGCTAAGCAGTTTTGAAAAACCTCTGTCTGCTGAGCAGGATGCCTCTCCCTTGCACAGTATGAAGACAAATATACTGACAAATTCTAACTCTTTGAATTCCTTTCTAAAGATACTACACACTCATATATATATTGAATCTCTTCTCATTTGTTGTCCCTAGCCACCTACCTGGAAGGAATCTTCAGCTCCCTCTTCTGTGGGCCTGTAGCCCAGACCTAGAGCCCACAGCAGATTATTGCAATTAAATTATTTTAAATATCCTAATACTCCATGGGTTATATGAAGGCAGGAATCTTGATCATTTTGGGACTTGAAGTATAAAACATGCTCATTATGCTCAACAAAACTTAACAAGCAAGAAGTGATGTCAATGAAAATGGTGAAGTAAAAACCCCTGAAAATTTTCTATTCCATAAAATTGATGAGAGAGCTGGAAAAAAAATGGTCAGAATCATTTTTTTCAGAACCATGTAAGTTAAAGATTCTAGTATCCCAAATATATAAAGAACCCTTACAATTCAACAACAAAAAGACAACCTTATTTTTTAAATAAACAAAGGAGTTGAATAGACATCTCTTCAAAGGAGATGCAAAAATGGCCAATGCTAACATAAAAAGATGTTCAACATCACTGGTCATTAGGAAAATGCAAATCAAAATCACAAGGTACCACTTGACTAAGATTACTATAAAAAAATACAGACAATAAAAAACATGTGGAGAATTTAGAACCCTCAGATAATACTAGTGGGATTGCAAAATGGTGCAGCCAATTTGGATACAGCTTGGCAGTTCCTGAAAATGTTAAATATAGAACTACCACATGACTCACTCCTAGATAGTCACTCAAAAGAGTTGAAAAAATAGAAGGTCAGTCCCAAAAGTATCGAGCCAATGTCAATATAATTAAAATACTACATTGCTCAATACTTTTGGGATAGACCTCGTGTGTCCACCAAACACCTGTACAACAAATGTTCACAGTAGCCTTATTCATAATAGTTAACAAGTAGAAACAATATAATTGTCCATCAATTGAAGAATAGGTAAAGAAAATGTGGTGTATAAGTACAATGGAGTATCTTCAGCCATGAAAGAGGATAAACTACTGCTATATGCTATAATATAGATGACCATTGAAAGAAGTGAAAGAAGTCGGAGACAAAAGGCCACATACTATATGATTCCATTCATATGAAATGTTCAAAACAGGACATACAGATAGAAAAGAGATTAATAAGTGGCAGGCCCCAGGGATAATGGGAAACAGGAAGTGACTGTCCATGGATACAGGCTTTCTTTTTGGGGTGATAAAAACTTCCTGAAATAAGATAGTGGTGATGATTGCATAAGCTTATGTATAAACTAAAAGCCACTGAATTGTATACTTTAAACAATAAATTTTATGGCATGTGAATTATACTTCAGAAACAAATAGATAAATAATAAATAAATAAGTGAATACCTTTCTGTTATCATTGAATTGTGTTATATGGGCAGATTATAACCCAGTTGAGTTGGTTATCTTTCATTACATCATTACATCCAAGGTAAGATTTCCCAAGACTTAGAACTCTGTCCTGAAAGTATCAGCCATGCAAACTGTTTTAATTATATTGATATTGGCCTGATAGTTTCAGAATAGACCTCATAGACCGATCTATGCAAAGAACTGGGCACCTAGGGGTTCCACTGAGCATGTCTATACATTATCTTTTTGAGGAGGTATACTTTGCAGGCCTAGTCGATCATTATGTATCAGTTTTGCTGTTTCTAGCTTCAGAGGGTGGCCTCCTCCTATACTATATTATCCCCAAACCTTCAGCTCCTTATAGTTCTACCTTATGGATTCAACACAGCAGTGTGAACCTTTTGGAAAAGATTAAAGATTTTATACATGTTAAGGCTTGATAAATAGATAGATAGAGTTTTTAAATGTCAAAAGAATGTTTTTATTCTTTATAGAAGAGATTTTCAAAATTAAAAAATATATTAATGGCACTAATCTTTGGTTCTGTACATGTAATAGAATTTAAAAACTTACTTTGATTTGGCGGCTATAATGTTTTGTTAAGAAAAAGGCCTGAGATTGGTGAGGCTCAGTTGGTTGGCCATCATCCCACAAAGCAAATAATTGCTGGTTCAATTCCTGGTCAGGGAACATGCCTAGGTTGTGGGTTCAGTCCCTGGTTGGAGCAACCTAGAATGCTCCCTCTAGGAAAGAAAAAAAACTGAAGGACACACTCTGATGATAACAGCAACAAAAACAACCAAGCAAAAGTTAGAAGAAGAAGAAGAAGAAGAAGAAGAAGAAGAAGAAGAAGAAGAAGAAGAAGAAGGAGAAGAAGAAGAAGGAGAAAAGAAAAAGAAATAATAAATGAAAGGAAGAAAGGAAGAAAGGACAGAAAAAAGGGGAAAAACAGGAGTGATGAAATTATAATGTATAGTTTTCTAAATTACTTATAATTTAGAAAAATTATTTGCCTCTTAAAAAATGAATGTTAAATGTGTTTCTTTGAAAATGTCCCAGTTTAGTATTTCTAAAATGACTAGTTTTAGAATTTAAGAATAATAATGTTTATTTACTAGATATATGCTTTGGTAGTGAGCTGTTTTTATTTTTATAAGAAAGAAAAAAAGAAGAAAGAAGGAACTTGTACCCTTTGCAACAACATGGATGGAACTGGAGAGTATTATGCTTAGTGAAATAAGCCAGTCAGTGAAGGACAAATATCATATGATCTCACCCATTACAGGACAATAATGAGCAAAACTAACAACAAGCAAAACAGAACCAAGTATATGAATACAAGGAATAGGCCTTCAGTGGTCAGGGGAA